>CAKAEH010002080.1:0-154936 GCA_916381525.1 Cercopithifilaria johnstoni
GTTAATTGGAATGCACAACGAGTACCACATTTCAAATTCCAGACAATTCCGAATGGGAACGCATAATTGTGATAACAAGTAAGGAGACATATGGTATGTCTTCACTTCAAATGAGCAGATATGTAATGCAGAATATGAGAAAGAGAAAAAGTGAAGTATACTTAGGAATTATTTTTAAAAAATTTCGCAAATAAATTTGCTTCTTTGTTATCGTTTTTAGTTTAATGATTGAAAGGATTGTTAAAGAAACAAATGAATATCCATCCCTACGAGATGAGCAATTGGTGTGATGTATGTATTGAGTGTTAAGTGAGGCAAATCACTCACCGATCATTTCACCATTCAGTCCGAAGAGCGAACTATGGGATCGGTGTCGTGGTGCAGAAGGAGCAGGCTATAGCAATCCGCACCAGTGCCACATGTTACCATACCATCACCACTACTATTAACTTATCCTCATTATCTCAACAACCATATCCGAAACTATTGGCCATTTTATCACACTTTTTTCGTTTTCGTTTTATTTCCAAAATGCTTTCATTTAAAGTAATCTTTCATAAAATTAAAAAAATTATATCTAAATTGCATTTCCCGAAAAAAATGAAGTTTTATTGAAAGCAATGAATTCATTTATCCTTACAGTTTCACTTAAATGACATTAGCATATTTTATTGATAGCAAATTTCCTCCTCAATTTTTATTTCTCTCTCATACCCTGACGAATCATAAACTTCCTATGCAAATTGCAATATTTCAAATAATATATTTAGCTATTGAAGGATTGGTACTCTAATTTTTCGGTGAAAGATTATTATGAAATGCTGTAAATGAATTATTTGTAAATCAAATTCTTTTTCTTCCGCTTTCTTATTGATTTATTGATCCCTACAAATAGCGAATACTTTTGATTTGGTCGCAAATGATTTCTTCCAATAGAATGCTTTTTTTCTCCTCCGTCAGATACAGTTATGTACTAAATTCTGAAAAATGCTATCATACTTATCCAAGTATTCACTCTTTGATGCAGCCATCAGTGATAATGCTGTCAATTAACGAGGTTTTCCAAGTTTTAGCCACCATAGCTTTTTTTAGTCTTCTTAAAGTTTCGAAGTTTTCCACTAACCCTTTTTTGAAATAGATAGGCAAAGGTAACCGATCAATAGAAACTTTCCAATTCGGTAGGATACGCAGCGAACTGAATGGCTGCATTATAGACCGTTGATAATCGGTTTGGAATGAAAATAACGGAAAACAGAAGTCACTGCTTAAATGAGTGAAATAGTGATATAAGGTAAAATAGCCAACTGGACTAAGCGTAAATTCGCAACTGCCAGCTAACAACTTCTTTTAACAATAAGCACCAGCAAAATATATACGTGCACTTACTGTTTTCAGACCAACTTCGAGTAACAAATAATCTGTGCCAATTTCAGCAGCGTAAACTTATGTAAGCTTTTCAGCAAATTTTGCTATATATTTTAGAAACTTTGTTTCTTTGATAGGAGAAATTATAAGGTGATAAGAAGCTTTGACTTCTCTCTTTTGTCAGCCATGTTTCCAAGAGGGGATTATTTATAGAAAATGATGCCATACCAATTGATCTAGTATCACAACATTGCTATTACTTTTATCATTATTACCACTGGCATGGATGACAAATTAATGTTTATTATAAAATATCTTCTAATTATCCACTACCGTTATTTCCATTAAATTAGTTATTATAATTAGTGAAATGAACCATAAATTAACAGCACAATTTTTTTGTCCCTGATTTCATTAACTTTTCCTGAGTGCAGACAATAACAAAGCTTTTAATAATTGAATGTGGAAAATGTAATTTAAGGAATTCCGTAAATTTGAAATTTCAGCTTCAATTTTCTGCCGATTAACTTTCTCGGCTATCTAATTTTTTCCTTATTCTTGAAAAAATTCGTCTGTAGAAAGCAAAAATGGTATCTTCTATGTAAATGATACCAGCGCGTTAACGTTTGGCGCGGTATACCTCCGAATTGTCGCCTCAAACTAAATTTAAAATAAGCACCCTGTTGGACAGCAGTTATAACTTAATTTATTTCTCAGCAGCAATTTCGATTAGAAACAGTTTCTAGTTATTCTATTCTAAATTCTGTTAAATTATCAAAATCATAAATAGTATAAATAGAATCAGTAATTTATTCTCACAGTGATGTGACCGATCTTCAATATGGGTGCATTTATCTTCCGAAATTCGATACTGATGAATTCGTCCAAACGCCTCTTTTGAACTACTCTTTGTTTAAGTTATCGATGATTCATTACCTCGTTTTCTTGGCTAATTAATTTCTATTTTATTGACATAATTCGATCAGTATTTTTTAGGTAAAATTAATATTTCTTCAACGAGGACTTACATATTTGCTGCTAATAAGCATTTATTTGAAAATAATTAATTAAAAAGGCAATTTTAAATGAAATCATTTTCGGAATCAATCTTATCGACTCATTTTTATATGGTACATACCTTGAATTTCGATAGCTGCTGATTCAACATCGATTATTACTTGTAAGCGATGATTTTCTGAAACCTACCCTACTCCCTGTTTTTGTCATATATCTTTCTTTTATTCGTAGACCAATTTAAATATTTCGGAAATGTCTTTCAAAAATATAGGTCGAAATATTTTGATTGAGATTACGAAACATCAAAGCATCAGAATTGAAGAAATGATTTAATGATGATGTTTTCTGTAAATGCAAAAAAGTAAAATCATCCGAACGAGTGATTAAAGGATCTCATTTTCTGTGAACACTAAAATTGATCATCGAGACGATTCAACGAATTATGACAACAGTTGTTTCTACAATCGTCAGATGTCTTTGAGAAGAGAAAGAAAAATGAGGATCATTTTTTTTTGAAAGGATTCAATTCTTAATAATCTGTCTCAATGGCCCTATTACTATCATTGCCCGTATCTTTGCTCGTTTCAACTCTAAGGTTGGATATTACTACTCGGATGGCATTGTTAGCTACGCCAGAAATCTCGGACCAAAGTTCGGACTTGGTTTCCGAAAGTATAAATTCTGACAGACATTTTATTATGCATCTATTGTCACAAAGTCGAAATTTAACGATTTCCGAACGAAATGGAAATTTGTTCACCGATTCTCTATTGATTGCTTCACTTGATAACAACACAGTTAATACGTTAAATATCAAGTGTTCCAACGATATTTCGCTGAGAATCACAATGAATAATAATATATCAAAAACGATCCTATCACCGTCATTGTGTCGACAAAATTCTCAATTAAGTAAGCTCTGGAACCACAACCGTATTACAGTATCTCTTATCATCGGGTTATCAGTGGTTAGTGGAATGAGTTGAATAATGTATTTTTCTCGATGTACAACAATTACTGATAAATATACTGTACATTGCAATTATAGAAAAATCCACACACTATTAAATAAAAGAATCTTTCGAGGGAAAGATATTTTTGAATATGTCAGGAAAGCTTTTGATATAATAAAGTAATATTGCAAGATTTCCCTGACTAAGGGGCTGTTTTATCAACGGATAAATTTTCTCGAAAACTTACATGCAACAAACATTTCTTATAGCAAAAGAAATCGATAGGAATACATGGATAATAAGACATTCCAAACTTTCTCAAAAGTTTTTATTCAATTGTAAAGAGTAAACTGAAAAGTGGCATTTTAGAAGTACAGATTGGAGGTATAAAGGAAGATCAAGAATGGTACTTTAATGGTTGTGTAGGAAATGTTACTATTGCTGGGGAAGTTTTGTTAGATCGATGGTGCAGGTTAGTTAATTTAGTCGATTGTAGTTTAATGCTATAATGAATTATGAATCAATGCTATTTTTGTTTCGCTTATTGCCGGTGAAATGGAAGAGGAGAGAGAAGAGCCATTATATTAAGCTTCATGAAATACTGAAAGGTATACACCTGACGTGAAATGAGATAAATATCAAAGTTTTTTAAGAGGACATTAAATTAAATATCAAAAAATTTTTTCAAATATTTAGCTCTGATAATATTTAGCTCTGAAAAGTCACAACAGAAGCAGCAACAACAAAAAGATGCAAACAAACAATCAGATGGACCCCGTCCTCCGCCACATTACGTGGAACGATCGCATTTTACAGAACCATTGATTTTGGATGAGGGAGCAATTGTTCCGATACAGAGACGGAATATTTACCTCTTCTCAAGACATCATTATGGGAACATTTCAAAAGGAGATATTCTCTTCAGGTAATATTACATCCAATCAGAGAGAAAAGGACGAAAAGAGAGTAGCAGAGGAGAGACAAAATAATTAATTATGGAATTTCATAAATCTATTAAATTTTAGCTTTTCGAAATCCTATTCGATTACTTTGGATATAATTTACAGAAAAATGATATGCAAACTGATTTTTGAATTCATTTTTTTTTGTTTGATTCTTTTATGTGATCGCATCTTCTTATAGCACTCGTCGAGTTTTGATTTCTGAGTAAGAATTGCTTTTTCAAGTAGTCATCATCTTGTTATTTGTTTTTTTTACCGACTTCCTCTTCACTAAATTATCATCACCTGTTATTTATTGTTCCAGGGTATTGGAAGCACCACAACATGGACAATTATTAAAGTATAGCCAACCAATAAATCAATTTGTTATCAGCGATATTTTAGCTAATAAAATATTTTACAAGCACGACGATAGCGAAACAATTACTGATAACATTGGTTTAGAGGTATTATGGCATTTTTTGATGCCTGAATATGCCTAAATGATAATGAATATAATGAGATAATAATAATGAAGATAATGCACAACTTGCTAAGATGACTTTCCAAGATGATAAGCTATTTATGGTACCAAATTATTCGATATTTAATTTTAAAAAGTGGCATTCACTTTCTGCCAACATTTCCAAATTTAATTTTCAGGCTATGATAATTTCACAAGAAGCAGTGGCATCAAAACGGAAAATGATCTATAATATACCAATACGAATCAACCCTGTAAATGATGCACCAGAACTTAAACCGGGAACTGATTATGAAGCACTATGGATAACCGGTGATTCAAAGTAGGATTCCTATTTTCAATGAGTGATAGTAGCAAATATGTTTATGATAAGCTGTGAAAAATTCATTTATAACATTCGTTTCATTATTTTATTAACAAACCAAACAAAAAAGAGGAAAAGAAAAAGGTTTTAAAGATAATATAAAAGTTTTAAGACAAAAGAGAGGACGAAATTTTTGAAAAATGCTGAAATTTATATCTTAAAAAATTGTCAGAGAAATCAAGAATTTAAGATAGACTCACATCTTTACTAACAGAATGTGGGAGTATGCACCTGGCCAGAGGTATTCTTCTGCAATGAATAAATTCTCTGTGCATCTAATGGAAATGGGGGATAGAAAAAATGGACCAGCAGCCTTTTCAACACCCATAATTCTTCTCCTGCTACTTATTATATATGAAAATTTCTGGATGAATATGTTTAAAGGCTTAAGTTAGATAGTCGAGCAATAAGCCTGTGGGATGCGGATAGCAATCCGGAAACAGTGTACGTTTCTGTTGTCGCTACTGATGGAGTGCGGTTAGAAAATTCGGAGAAGAAGGAAATTCGAAAATTCACTCAGCGAGACTTTTTAAAAAACGATGTAAGTTATCGATTCTATTAAAATGTTTAAAAGTTTTAGTAAAATAGTGAAGAAAATAAGGGCAAAATTGTGACTAATGTTCAAAATCTATTCTATCTTAAGCTTTTGTCTTATTCACTCATAGTTTTAGCAAAGATAAATGGAGAATAATTAAAGAAGAGAGAAGTGACAGATTTGAATTTAGATATTCATTTAATTGTAATTGCGGTACCTTCAAAATTGATAGCTATTATCTTGTAATCAATTTTTGTCATTATCAGAATTCTGAGTTAATTATTTTTATAACAGTTTTTCATGAAATGGTTGTATATCTAAGTAAATTTTCATTTCAAAAGACAATTGTGTATGAGATAAAATAGAATGAATGATTTGGAATAAATATCGTGAATTAATCCAACTGCGTCCTATTTCAGATTTATGTTATCCCTACGGGTAGGGTAAGTCAGAAGGGTACATTGAAATTGATTGCTAGTGATGGTGAAAATCAGTCTGATGTGCTCCAATTGACAATATATTTTGCTCCGATTCAAATGCAATTGAAGGCTAACACTGGTATTTTATATTGTGCCTATTGTTATAGAGTGGTCAGTAAATTGTAGTAAAAAAGGAATGATTTAACAAGCAAATGACCGAAAAAATGATTTAAACAATAAGTGATAATTACAGGCCTGAAAGTGATCCATCAAACGGCGGGTATAATTTCATCCACTAATTTGTCATTTACAACAAATCTTCCTGGAATACCAATTGAATACACCATCGTTGATCAACCAGAATATGGTGTCGTGCAATGTCGCCACGGATTGGGACAATTTCAAATTTGTTCGACATTTACCCAAAACGATATCGATAGTTCACGTGTACAATATAAACATTCCAGCGCTATGCATCCGTTGCTTGATACCTTCAGTTTTCAGGTATTTATCAAAGGATATAGAACTTATGAAATTTTGTTAGAAAAAATTGACCTGATGATTAGATTTAATTTTTTATGAATTTGAAATATTCTTGGCCTTCGTTATGCTTACTTTTAATTTAAGCTCTTTAAGCTCTAAGAATTCGTTTCGTTCTTATTTAAATTTTAAACATTATATCAACTCTTCATAATATGGTCATTTAGATTCGAGTTGATACCATAACATCAATGATACACGTTTTTCGTATAACATTCATTCCGGTTCACGTTAAAATTTTTAACCGTATCCCATTCCTATTAAATGACACTGATAATTTACCGTTGAAAAGAGAAAATTTGTTTGCTTGGACCTTTCCCAAAAGTTTTTTAACCAACCAACTTGTTTATCATATCATTGAACCGCCAAAATTTGGTACTTTACTACGTCGAATTGAAAACAATCGCAATCGACGAATTGGTGTTTCATCAAATTTCACGCAAAAGGTATTTGTTATATGACACGCAAATTTTATAAAAAAAATTTACCATTTCAATTAATTTCTCTTTTCTTCACTATAGATAAATACATTGTGTATCGCGAAAGTCATTTATTATGCAAATTATTTTGATAATTAAATCGACTTAATTATTTCCATTTAAATTCAAGGTTTAAGTTTTGAAATTTAGTGGAGTGAGGCATTGTTATCTCTTTGCCTTATTCATTATTCATTTATGCCATAGTTCATCAACTCATTTTGCGCACACTTATTTTCTTACAGCGAATATGATGAAAGGAATCAATTTTACTAACTTATTCTGCATATATTCCTCTACTTTGAGACCGAAATACCTCATTACTTGAATAATTAAATTCTAAAATTCAAAATCTTAATTTAAGCAAAAATAATTGAGAACATTTTCATAGACATATCTTTAAGGTTAAGATATAAACGTAATCATTCAAAATTAGGATTGCTAAATTTGCACTGAATTATTGATGGATTGGATCAAATTTGAATATTTATGTTTGACTGAACTTCGTATTGCAGCATATTGACGATAGCGATATTACCTATAAGATGAATTTTATGCAGTATTCCATTGTCAACGATTTCTTCACTTTTCGATTAATTACACCATCAGTTATCTCCGAGGAAATACTTTTCGAGATAACATTTATTCCGGGACGCGATTCGGTACAACTTATTAATCGCACTGTTATTGTTGAAGAAGGCGGTATACAAAAGGTTTATTTTAAAATCAATTTTTTTGAAATTCAAATTAAAATTATGTGATTTATCTTTACAAATTGTTTTTAATTTCGTCGTAATTTTTCAATAATTTATCAGCCGATTGTAATTAATCCGTTCTCCCAAATGAAGATTAGAACTCAGTTTCAATGAAAAAACGTCACGATCAGTATTTGACTAACTGTAGATTTAATTCTTAATTTTGATATGTAAAAGTTCAAACTTTTTTAATTTTAACATCGTCATCTATATTGAAGATAACGAATGAATCGTTATCATTACTAACTCTGGACAGTAGCGATTTTGTATTTACTATCGGTAACGCACCCCTCTATGGCAATATATTGGTGAAAAAAGCAACTGGCAAACAACTGAAGTTGGCTAATGGTGATAATTTTACTACTTCGGATATTAATAACGGCAAGTAAGTGAATTCAAATTTTAGAATAAATAAGTCAAATATTGTTCAAATTGCTCAAGAATACATTACGTTTCAATTTAATGTAATCAGATTTGAGAAATTAAGGGAGATATTATTAGAATTATAATCAGAAGTATAAGCTTAATAAGTTTAACTGGTTATAATCAAGTGTTCAGTGTCTTCTATAAACATATGGATGGAGAAAATCGCATTGACAAAGTACTCCTATTGGCCGAAAGTGTTTATCAGCGTACAAGTCGAGTACCATTCTGGCTAACAATCAGGTTGATCTTGAAAAATGACAATATTCCAAGGCTCGTTGGTAATAATATTATACAAGTATGTTACACCCATATATATTTTCAACAGAACTAAGAAGTTAGTCATTAATGAATATATATTTCATCAAATGGTCGTAGACTCTTGAAGAGATATGTGCTCATTCCCACAACTCATACTCTTTGAATTCTGTCCAAGTTTTCAGAACTCAGTGTGCAGCTTTTAGGAGCTCGATAAGCTTTCGAGAATTTAATACAACATGCATGTATTTAATGAATCTGATTTTTTTAATTTATGGAGATGTTGCTCAATTATGCGTAATTATATGAAAGTTAACAATTATTGCATTTTATACAAATTTAAGGACCAAAATTTCAGATAACGGAACGCGGTGACCGTACACTCCATCCGTCATTGTTGCCTTGGGTAGATGATGATATCGATGCCCAACCATTACAGTTTACTTTCCATGACAATTTTCGATATGCTACTATTTTGTCAAAATTTCCGCCATTTGCACCATTGCATAGTTTCACTCAACGACAAATGCAACACGGTGAAATACTAATAAGACATTTTGGATACAACAAAAAGTTCAAAATGAAGTAAGTGTTGGAATTTGTGGTAAGACTCTAGCACTCATTTATAATTTATTGAAGTTGAAAGAATGAAAAACGCTTTTATTTGTGCCTGTGCTGATTGTTGCATTCATTATAGTTATACTGTATCGGATGGAGTGCATGAAGTACGGTCAGTGGTAGTAATCAATGCATCGGAGCCTTTCATATGGATTCAGAATAGTAATATTACAATTTCGATCACTGACACAACAACAGCATCAATCCTTGTACCATTAACGAATCGCAATCTTTCCGCTATAACCAACATTGATAGGAAGAATTCTGACATTTGGTTTCAAGTTCCAGCCGGAAATTGGATCTTTGTCAGTAATTCCACCAAGAAACTGGTAAAAAATTTCACACAACAGGTAAACTTTTCCGAACATTTTGGAATTCCGAAACAATTGCAAATTTTGAAGGAATTAAATAAGGAGAATTAATTTTAGTTAAGTGAATGTACGAGATGATATTTACAAAAAAACAAAAAAATAGTTTCGCTGCCATCTTTGTGTTATAGGATATCGATGATGGCCGTATTTTGTATCATATCACTACGCCATCATTTGATGATAGCGAAAATGAACAAATAATTACTGCTACGGTTGCGAATCTAACAATAGTAGAGATTTTTAAAGTTTTAAAAACTAAATTGGATAGTCATGGAAGACATCATTTGGAAATGCGCACTTTGACCTCACTGACTGTTCCTTTTTCATCAATTTCGCAAATTGACAAAAGCATTCTGCTAGCGATAGCTTCACACAAACAGCCAAACGAAATCGTTTTTGATGTCATCCGACAGCCAACGCATGGTTCACTAATATTGGAATCACTGAGAGGTAACAAGCGTTGCGAGACTTTCTATGACTGAACTTTGCACTGATATGCAAATGCATCAAATTAACATCAAATTAAATAGTGCATATTTTAAACCACTGCTGTAACTGCAAGCTGTATAATTGAGAAGAATTTTTTCAGGTTTTTTTGAAAGAAAGGAAAAACTTCTTTAAAAGAGCAAACGTAGGGAAACGAAACCAAAAAGTTGTTCCTTTCAGCAGTTAATAACGGACGCACTGTAATGCCAAGTAATTTCTTTGTTTCACGCTTTACGCAAGCACACGTTAATGCTGGACAAGTACAATATTTGCATAATGGTGCACACTCAACACGTGATTCTATTGTTTTCAACGTTTCGGTTGAAAAACAAATTATCGGACCATACACGCTGTTGATCAATATTGTAGATGACAAGGTAATATGAATTTAAAGTTTTTTCCTGTCGCTAATGAAATATGAAATATGATGCTGAAGAACAAGTGAAATTAATATTTCGGCAAAATGATGTGATGTTAAATATCGCCACATATGATATTATTAATGTTTCAAAACTTTACATTTTTATTTTTAGGTCGAATTGTCTGTATCAAACATAACAGTTATATCCGGATCCAACAAGACAATAAACAGCGATGTTTTATATGTTGGAGACCAAGATGATGTAGAATTTCGAATTTTGTCAGCTCCCGAATGTGGATGGATTGTTCGTGATGAATGGAATCTAATTAATATCAGTACAATTAGACAGTTTAATGTTCAAGAACTCACTGATCATCGAATTCATTACGTAAATAATCCATTTAGTCGAGATCAGAGGGACACATTCACGGTAGCGGCATGTACGATAGGAACACAGCAGTGTACCGTACCGAAACAGGTGACTGTTTTGGTACGGTATCATAATTTATACGGTAAATTTTTTCTAACAAAATTGAAGCACGACAAATCGCTGGTATATCTTTGCAGTAAAAGTATGGCCAGGTTTGAGTTATTGCAAATTTTTCTCAAGCGGAGAGGAAAAAGATTATGTTGCAGAACCTGAATTGCTGCGTAACGAAATAATGAAAATATGGAATATGAATAGAGCTCCAATCACCAATAAGCACTTATTTTCACAGGTTCAATCTTTTTTCCTAAAATTTTGCCAACAGTCTTCGGAATAAATGATGGTACGACGGTAATAATATTTGTTTTGAGATAGGCGATAGATAAATCTTACTGTCTCAAGTTAATGTATAAACTAATTAATTAAGGATGACGATACACCTACCGAGCAAGTACGATATCTTATCAATCAACCACTGAATGGATACGTTGCTCATGTGAATATTCCTTCCAAAGCTATTACAAATTTTTCTCAAGCGGAAATTAATAAATCGGAAATAATCTTTGTAAAAAATGAAGGTGTGATTTCTAAAAGAATTTTTTAACTTTTAACTTTATGGCGTCGTTCTTTCATAAACTGTTTAAAACTATAAATTTAAAACAAGCGGTAGTAAACTCGAACTTTTTGATTACTTCAGGTATTACAACAGCTGGTGGTTTTTCATTTCTCGTTAGCGATGGCCTTCATCAAATTGGTCCTGAATGGTTTACAGTTGAAAGTTCACAAGGATTTAAAGTTACCATGGACACAAATAGTCGTCTTATAGTGCCACCCGGAAAATTTCCCGTCGTTATCGGACCTGATTTATTGAAAGTTCAAATTCCAGATGTAGGTTTATTTAAAATATCGGAATTTCGAAAGTGCAATTTTATTCTGAACCACTTGATTTAGAGCTTTGAATATGACAAATGTAACTTTTTGCATATATGGGATTCTTTTGATGATTGTTGTAGGCGAAGCCAAGTGAAATTGTCTATAAGGTGACGAAAGTCCCCCGATACGGAAATTTGCTACTGTCGGGCGTCTCTGTTCAGCAATTCACTCAAGAAGATATCAATCAGCGACGATTAGTCTACAAAGGTGGCAGTAATTTCCTAGATGAGTGGACTAAAAAAGATCAATTTCTGTTCAAAGTCTTCATAAATGATTCAGTGGATGAACCAACGATCGATGAACATCGTTTCAAAATTTCAATTACCTATGCCGCTCTGCCGTCACATCGTTTGCATGAATTCATTCAGCTTCATAGAGTTGTTGTTTCGCGTGGTAAGTTAAGCTATTTGATGCGACGAACTAACAATAATGATAGGTGACAGATGAGTTAGACGGCTAACAACGAGCAGTTAGACTTCTAGGAGAGCGAAGTAAAGAAGCTAAAATTTATTGAAAAATTTATCAAAAAAAGTAATAAATGACTGACAAAATCAAGAAAAATAAACTGAAATAGTAGTAAAGGATAATACTAATATTAATTTGTACGGTATCATGAAATTGGCCCTTTAGGTGGAAGCGTAGCAATTAATGAATCTCATGTCAACTTGGGTATCATACGAAAGCATTTTCACGGCGAACTTCTAGTACAATTTTCACGAAAGCCACGATATGGTCAGTTGGATGTATTAAATAGCATTGTCAAAAAAACTACGCTGATGAAACTTCTTGATCTGTTAACTGGAAGATCACTGATTTATCGACATCAAAAGACCGAAACATTGGTGCCCGATGAAATTTTATTTTATATCTTATCTAAAAATGATGTTAATCGTCGAACAAATCGTTTGCGGGTAATACTGCCAGTGACAGTGATACCACAAAAAGATCCATTCATAAAGGTAACAGATTTTTAAATTCATTTCATCTTTGTTAATAGGAACTTAATTTGGCTATTATACGCAGTTATTGCAATGCGCTTCACTTCCAGATTAAAAAATTTCCGGATCGAATCAAATTAACCGCTGGGAATAATTATTCTCTGTCACCGGAGGTATTTCAGGCTGCGCATCCAGAGATGAAACCAACTGATTTAGAATATCGATTACTTCAGGTAGGACTCGGAACTCCTTCAGGAATTTCTGCTGTTGCTTGTATTGGCTCTGTGAAAACTGAATATAAAGTATTCTCTCTTTCTGGATTTAATGTTGTCAATGAAAAATGAAATTTCAGACAGGAAGTAATGGAGTGAAATTTTTGATGAGGAGTGGAATAACAAGACTGTTTACTCAAGATGATGTAAACAATGGTAAAATTCAACTTTCCCATCAGCAACAACTCGATGTCCATGACAACATCGATGTTGTCGTCTTTCAGGTTGTTTTAAAATTTATTGCTTATCATCCTAGTCTGTTACTTTGATGTCTGCAAATAATTTTTCAAAATTATACTAACTTTTTGAGCGAATGATCTTTAACATCCATGTACATCCAGTTTCATCGTTAAGATAGTTTGGAAGTTCAGAAACCAAATATTTTATCTATCATTTCAAAATAAGCAACAATCACTCGACCTGAGGCATAACCTCGAATTAAAATGTCAAAATATGTTAGAAATTTCTATGATGTGGACAAAATGTAAAATCTAGACAAAATCAAGCAAAATAGGGAAAATCTATTAGGATCGGTGAGTGTGAAGCCTTAATCTTCTAAAATACTATTTCTTAACTGTTGTCATGATAGCTTGAATTAATTATTATTTTAAAAAAAAATCCCAGTATGATGGTTTTTAGAAAATTCGGTATAATATGCTTTATTAATTACTACATACCATTTCTATTTCTTTTAAAAATTAAATTATTTTGGGTTGGCAGTCATATAAGAGCGCTTATTATTGATATATTACCGTTATCATTTTCGCTCGAAAATCATTCCGATGTTGAATATACTCAAGGAAAAACTTACGTGCTTTTGAACAGGTAATATTTCCAAGGAATGATTGGTTACCATCCAACTAAAAGATTAATTAGCAGTACTGATGAGCAGATAAGAATGTGATAAATAGTTAACTGAACGCTACTTTTCTGACAGATACAAGAGGAAGGTATGAAACAAGGAACTCAACAAGTTTTGGTGAAAATGATTAAGCTTTTAAGAAATCTGTACTATCAATTTTTCCCAGAACTCAAAATTAAGTGATTTCAAAAGCATCTGGCGCCATAGCAGGAAAGAAGAAATTCAGGAGATGCAATACATTTTTGCACGGCTAATTAATGATAATCAGAAGTTAACTTTCTACAGAACTCATTTTGGTGCTAAGTCAAACGGCGATCGATCTAAAATTATGTATAAAATAACGAAATCACCAGAAAATGGTACATTGTATTGGGTAGAGGGTGAGAAGGAAGCAAATACATTCACGCAACGTGATATCGATGAAGAACGTGTACTTTACGCGCAACTTAATATGCAAGCATTTCAGGTTGGTATAAAAAAAAATAATTTATAGGACAAATTTTAAAATGCATTACTTTATATGGTATTATGTAAATCCTTACACAAAATATTTCATATCTAAATGACAAAATTGAAATCCATGCTGAATTTTAAAAGAAATTTTATTGCTGATTAAGAAGTTTGAAATTTGTCGTTTGCTGTTTTTCATTAGTTTTTCTGAATTTGACAATTAGTTCAACTTAAAATTTTTATTGCACTTAATGAATTAGCTTGGCAAGATAAAGTTGATAGAGTATTTCAGGATCGATTCGAATTTAAGGTTGAAAATGAATTAAATGAAACAATTCAAAGCACTTCATACGTGCGTGTACTTCCTATACTAAATCCACAAACCCTTGTTGCTGATGGAAATTCAGTTGCACTTATTACTGATACACATTTGAACGCTTCTATTTTGCAGGTGACTTTTGAGTGAAAAGAGAAAATTTCAGGTGACTTTTGAGTGAAAAGAGAAAATTTCGACTGATTATTAGATTTTAAGTTAGAGTTGAAGAAGAATAGGTTGTTACCTTTTTGCAGGGCTCAACTCCACGTTTCTTCGTTACGGAATCACCACGTTTTGGACGTTTTGTATTAAGTACTAATGTTGATCAATCCGTGGAATTCTTCACTTATAATGATATCGTAAATAATGGTTTATTTTACGTACCCAACCAAACCGATGTTATGATACTCGATTTTGCTGAATTAGAACTAAACGCCGATGAGATTCAACCAGCTAGATTCAGGTTTAATTTGAGCTATTAATTCGAAAATTTCATGAACTTATAAATATTTTTATCCATCATACCTTTTTATTCTATTAATTTTGGATCTTAAAATTCAGCAAAATTGGTTTTTGGTTTTAAGATTCGATTCAAGTAACGATCTTTAAATTTTCTCCAGATTTGACATCGAAATCTATCCATCTATTATAATTAATTACATTTCTTCAACTGATACTACTGCGAATCGCTCGGTATCACCTGATTTATCCCACTCATCTATAGTACCAATCAACGAATTTATAAATTATTATGTTCTAATCATTCTGTTTGCACTTATCATTGGCCTGATCACAATTGTCATCATATTCCGACGACATTCAAGCCATCTAAAGCAAATACGTGTAGTGAATGCACAGAAAAGACGTGAATTAAATGCAAAAACGAAAGCTGATCTCGAAAAGAAGTCTGATTTGCTGAGTACTACGGTATGTATGCTAAAAAATATTTATTGTTATTACAATTAAAAATTTTTTTTGTTGAACAATACAATCTTTAAGTTTCATTTCATATTTCCAAATTAAGCATTAAGCACTTAATTCGAAGAATATGGAATGAATAGTAGTGTTTTCCTGTTTTCCTGATTCATTCTCATCTCCAATTCGGTGAATTAATGCAATATTTCTACAAATTTAATTAATCAAAATATTCAATTTATAAATTAAAATTGGCTTATAACATTAACTTTTTTACAATAAGTTAATGTTTTCAAAGTCATTTTTACATCAATACTAATACTTTTCACCCTCCTTTTTTACTTATAAATTAGGGAAATTTTTCAGACGCGATCCGTTGTAATTACAACAATACTAATTGACTTGACATCCTCATTTTCTAATATTTTACGTGAAGAAATGTCAACCAAAAAAAGGTCATTACTGAGGCAGAGTGACCTTCACCATAGAAATAATAGCTTTATTAATTACGACGATATTTTAAATGATTCGAAATGTTAAAATGTCAAAATTTGTTCCAATTTTTTACGAAGTTCATCATTAGCATGGATTAATTTAGTTAGTCTAAATAATCTATAGAATTCTTTTACATTTTAATTTTTATAACACTTATAACAGGTCTACGCTACGATAGGACGCAATCGTTTCGAGCCCTCCGAGAAACGGTCTGAGCGTTCGCTACAAACATTCGACGGTTCAAAACATCATGCATCTTTGACTCCGATACCAACATCTCAACGAACTCAGTCCAGACCGCTTTCCGGTGAATCGTTGAATTATCGGGCTTTAAATGTCCGAAATACTTCGGAATTGAATAGATCTAAGCCTGATCAATATCATTCAACGAGATTGAAAGATAATCAATATTGGGTATAACTAGCAACAGCTCATCTCTTCACTTCTTCATTATGTTTCATACTGTCCATTCATCACAGAATATTAATAATATCAATTCGAAAACTAAAAGTCGAGAATTCTATGAGTCTTTATATCTCCTAAAAACCCAAAGAACTTTTCGGATTCAGTTTTCTGTTTCGCAAGGAATAATTCAATGAAGCAATAGTCGTAAGAAAAAAGCTTCTGCTTCCTTCACTAAAGTGTTCGAGGCATCACAGTGGCAACATTACGAATCGATGATGCTTCTGAAAGCGGAAGACAACATTAAATTCAATTTTAGAATTTAATTCCTGTTAGATGGACTCTCAATATTTACAAGTTTACAATTTCTGAAAACAAACAAATTTATCGGTTAGAATTAGATTTGAATAAAAATTTCAAGTTTTATCAGTTATCTGGGTATCACTTCCTTTAGATGCGGTAGATGAGAAAAATTGCCTTTACCGTAGTTTTCATGAACTACAAATTTATTACGATCGGTTTAGTTGTGAAAATTATAATTCGAAATGGAACATAGACGGGTTTAAATTAAAATGTGTTGAAGCCATTTCTTTTATTTTGGTTAACCTTTTTGGATAATCTTTTTTGGATTTTTTGGAAGCTGATTTCACAGAATTTGCAAAGATTGCAAATTATCTCAGATGAAAATTTCTTTCCAAAACTTTAAGGTTTGAGAAGAAAATATTTCCTGCAAAAATGGATTAAAATTTTCAATATTTAATGAATGTTTCCTGACAGTTAAATCTGCATTGACCGCTATTATTTACTAAAAGAAAAAAGATTATAATTGAGATAAAATAACGACTGTTATCGAAATAATGACCATATTGGTCAAACATTGGATATCTCATCCTCTTCTTACTTCTTCTTCCATTTGATTCAAAATATAAGTCTGGATTGTGTGCTTCCTTCAAAATGGTGAAACTCTACCATCAACTTAGTACTGATCAGGGGAATTGAATCCAAGTGTTTCAACGGTTTGTCTAATTAGATAGGTGAAAAAAGCCTTTAAAAGGTCTGTCAGAAATCAAGCTCATTTTCTATGGACAAGAAGATAAGCCAATCTTTAGAATATATAATTTTAGCGTTTACTTTATAGTAGTTGCAATTTATTCACAGTGTTACGAATTTTCCTCACTTTGGTATAAGAGTTTTTCCGTTTCTTGATTGGAGGGGCAGCAAAGTTATTTAGAGAAGCATTAAAACCTACTGAAATGAAATGCGGGATTCGGAATAAATCAGGGAAAGTTTGTTCGGAGAGGAGAGGGAGAAAGAGGGTTGCAACGATGGTATTTCATTGATTGTAACGATGGTATTTCACCGTATCTCAGAAACAAAAGCAAAATTTGTTACAAATTTTAAACTTTCGTCCTTATTTTCTAAAAAAATTTTCTTGATAATCAGTAAGAGGCTATTATCCGAATATATGATTTGTTGCATGATTTCATTCCTTGTGAAAAATTTCCAATGCCTGTCTGCTTGCCGAAGTACATTTAGTTTGCTACCACTCATTTTGAAAGACAAACATAAAACGCGATCATACACAGTTTCGTTCCATTTTATGTGATCGAGATTAAAGCTAAATCATTTTGACAGCAAATAATAGAGGAAATTCTCCATGCGAAATTTTATTAAGTTGATTTACGCTAATATTCTGACCTTACAAATAAAAAATTCGATGATGTTTCCAGAAATTAGCATTTCCCAAACATTTTGCTTAATAATTCGCGTTTGCTTAATGATCAATTGATAACTGGATGGATTATCGAGATCACTACGATATCGATTCTACGCTGCGTATGTAATTATTGGATTGTTGAAATTTGACTTTGGCGAGAAAAATCCTTCTGAATAGGTTTTGTAGTTGAGTAATAGTTTTATTAGCTGACAAACTTCGATAACCCTCACTTTGATGAACCGATTCTGATTGTATTTGTTTATGCGGTAAACTATGCATGTCAACAAGTACTTTCTTTTAACGATAGGTTCCGTAGAATATAATTAAAAATTTGGTAAAAAAAATTAGATAAATAATGTCAAATGTGATAAGCATTAAACAAATATGACATATACACTGAATGATAAATATATGATAAACATATGAGAAAACATTTGAGTGTCTAATTTTGTGTAAAATATGGAAAATGAAAGATATCGTCTATAATCGATAAAACTTATTTCATTGGTAGAAGATTTGCCAAAGAAAAAATCCCTTAAACAAAACAATTCTTACTAAAAAACAATTAATGAACAACAAAAATTGAGGCCATTACATTCGTAATTTGTTTTCTCATTAATTATTAACAATTCAGACAAAAGAAGAAAAGTTCGAAAGGTAAATAATAATTTTCCACTTATCACATTCACTTCTTTTTTGATTGAAATCAATTAGAATAGGTCGAATTGACAAAAATGATTTTTGTTATGATCGGAAAATATTTTTACACAATTTTCTCTTTTTAAATTTAGAAATAGAATTGAGAATCTCTTTGGAATTTATCATTTATAATCAAAAACATTTGATTTTTTTTTGATTTTACTAATTCATAACGTTGTTGGAAACTGAATCACTTAAATTATAATTCATATTTTATAAGACATATATAGTAAAATCGTTATACACAGTTTTCCATACCTGAATTTAAGCTTTCATTTTTTTTCTTCTGAAGAAAATTCCTGCTACTCGATAAGCGATTTACAATGCCAGCAGGATATTTCAATACTTTAAATATCTAATCTCGATTTCAGGGTACATTTCTTTATTATTGATGAATTGAAATGCAGAAATACGATTAAACATTTCGTCATATGAAAATTACAGTGAGACAGAACGGATTCAAAAGGATTTCAACTTGGTAAACTGCGAAGTGAACTTTTTTCCGGGAGAATTTCTTTCTAATATCTAAATAAAAAGATTTCTCAAAAAATTTCGATGTAAATATTACTTTAAGCTTGTAAACACTATTGGACCAGTTGTCGATGTGTTTCATTTGTCATGAAGATTCGATGATAAGTATACTTAAAATGACAGAAAATTACTTCGTACCGTTCTTATTTATTTTTCAAACTTTGTTTGATGGCAAATTGAAATATCTTCTTTCCACCACTGGCAGGTAAGTTCAGGAAGTTACGATGGCTTTTAGCAAAGCAATAGATGGGCAATTTTCATAAACAAAATGCTTCCGAGTAATAAAAGCTCTACATTTTGATTTTTCTTTTCTATTAAATTATTTTCTATCTTCTTTAATTTTTTTCAAATTTCTCTGCAATTTAATAAAAATGATTAATTTGGACGATTGCCTCTCTCACCAATGTAAATTTTGCAATGATTCAAATTTGGAATATTGAGAATTTACAATTTTTTTCTACCGAAGCTTAAATGTTGAATGTGTGAGATAACGAATTCTCCCGAGTTTGCTGCATCAACCAAAGTACGCATTTTAACAGTCATTATCGCATCTTTGTTTTACTTTTTAATCAAACAGAAATTCAAAAATTTACGTCCTTCTCAAATTTATATTTATGTTCAATTAAGGTGATTAGCTGCTAACAGCAAAGAAACAAACTGTTTTAATTTGATGATTCAAAAAGAAACATTCATATATTCTCTCAGAACGGAAAGTACTGTATCAGAATATTAGGAATACAATCACTTTGACTGGAAAGAGAGATATGTACATTAATAATATCCATAAATTTTGTCGATATGGTTAAACCGAAGAAGTAAGCAGGTAAGTTCAAAAAAATGTCCTCAATTTTATTAAATATTTTGTCAATTCGAAGCTCGAAAAAGATAAACTATGAGAAGTCATTTCGGTGTTTCTCCCATTTAAATTAGTTACACCCGCGGAGAAGAGTTTTTAATCGTTGATTCACAGACTAACTATTTTATAGAATTTTAAATATTTGAAAGTAGACACTTCGATTGATAGTCTAAATTTCAATGGTTTTTTCTATTATTCCACTGAGAAAGCAACAGATTACTCTTTCTTTCACTCCATTTCAATGAATCAGAGAGACTGAGAGCTTAATAGCTTTGTGTGTGCATATGTAATATAATATAAATGAGCACTGATTTCATCTCACAACATATTGCTGACAGTTTGCTGATCGCAACCGGAATAGAAAAATGATAACAACGACAGTCGCATTTGCATATCTTTTCATTGTGTCACTCTGCGCACCGCCATCGGTAATTTCCTTTTTTTTGCAGAAAGTAACTCTATTTTAAACATCATATCTCAATAAATAAAAGGATCTTTTCATTTTCAGGTGCGATTGTATTTGTCGGATAAAATTGACTCAAATATTTTGCAATGGTGAACGGATAGAAAATAATACTCTTGCTATCTAAAATTAAATTCAAACATAAGAATGAATCTCGAGTACTACTCTTGCCATCTAACAGGCTCAACTTAACTGATAATTGTCATTCCTCTTATAGTGATACTCTCCGGTCCTTCAAAAACCACTTTAATGCGAAATGAAGCTTTAATTACCATTCTTCAGAAGATAATATCGAACAGAGTAGGAATGGAAGTCCATTCCTCTGAAGATGATACGATCGAGGGACATAACAGCACTGTGTTCCTCGTTGTGAACAAGGGTTGGATTCGCAGAATTTTCTTCATCGAAGGGGAGACGCAAGACAAAGGATTCTTCATATGGAACTCCGCGAAGCTTCTCTCCAACGCCTCCTCACATTCTGCTTGTGACTCTATTACTGATGGTGTTTAGTTTCTTTTTATCTTAGAAATTCTTTTAATTTCCTGTAATAATCAATCCATTCAAATCATCTGATAAGTTAAGAAGTGCACTAATTCATTGGAAAAACTTCTGCTTACAGCACATGTCATACTAATAATTCTTCGAAATTTCCGTGACCTTTTGATAAATCTTACAATAAATGTGAATCGAGCAGATTTTAGAAATTGGGACCCACTTGTAATGGTTCAATGAATTTCAGAAAAATGCAATGAATTTCAGAATTTTAAAGCATGAGAGCAAAACCAGGCCAAGGAAGATACTGTGGATATTTGCTATCGATTTATGTGACAAGGTAATGAATTTAAATTAGGGAGAAATATAGAAATGATCACGTAGCAGTAGTTGTTAGAAAACCGACGGAAGCTATATCCTTCTTTGTATAAAGCATTTTTAATTGAAGGTATCAATTATACAAACATTAAGTACAATGTTTTCCCACATTCATATGTTAACGAATTTGAATGTAACATGTAAATTTCGATCTTCATTTTTTTATAAGCCAAACCCACTTATCTACAATATATAAAAGTCCTCGTTAACCACTGATTCCAACTTTAAATCTGCACCATCTATATTATAATTCATTCTTTTTCTGAATCTCGTAATTACTATTCTGTATTTGGTTATTTGTATTTGGTTACTAACAACAATACAACTTGCAACGCAGTTGTATTCGATTCAAAATACGTATTTTCTTTCCTCACTACACTAACTTATTCACCAACTTAATCCCAATCTTTTGCGACAGTAGTTGAAGTTAACGTACACGCTGACTTTTCACGAGAAAGAATGTTAGCTGTGAGCGGAAAACTGCGGGAAATAACAAGTGTGCTTCATATAGTTAATTAGCGAATTACCAGGAGATGTTTGTGCTAAGATGATAGAGCCACTTAAATTTAATTCAGTTAGTTCGATTTGCTTTGGAGAAAACCTCACGCAAAATTTTCTTCTTTAAGGCATATTCATCTCCCAATTTGCCTTCGAAGTGCATCTCATGAAAAGAAACAAAGAGCAATACTGAACAGCAACGTTTGCATGCATCAAAAATGAACTCTGAATTGGTCAAAACATATTTAGCAGTGTCAAACATATCAACAGATGATGAAATGTGACCAATTAACAAATTGTATATCAAGGAAGGAGCTAGTTGGCAAAAGATAATAATCGAAAAATGAATTCGTCTCGCTTCCCTGAAGTATTTTAGCTTCCTACCAAAATTTTCTTATTCTTATGTTGTGGACATCAGGTGAAGTATTAACTAGTATATGTCTGAGACGGGAACGGTAAAAAGTGAGAGTAAAAAGTGGCAAAGAGTTTGGAGAAGTGCATCCTTCTTCTCATTTCAGGATGAATGTGTTTCTGTATTGAATAACTGGGCCAATTATAATTATTCCATTGGTCAGTGATATATATATATATATCAACTTAGGCCTATTTAATCCAAAATACTTGTTCACACTTAACGGCAGGTATTTCTTTGTCACAGCAATCGTCTGAGCGAAGAAAAAAACGATGATTGAAATAAAGAAGTCGGATAATCGGTTATGACACTCTGAGAATTTAAAAATTTTAACTCGAGGAATTGAAACTCAGTTTTCCATAATTCAAGCGGACTTGCAATTTCTAATAATTGGAATAGAAAATGAAGCCAATAAGAAGTCAGCATTCCAAATTTCAATTTTGTTATTTAAAAAACCCAAAACACTAGTTGATGCCTTTATTGTTAAAATGGGAAAGTCTCTTCATTAAGTCTTTGATAATCAAACTATAATCCGACTATAACAGTATAGTAGATTAATTTCCCCTTGAAAATCCATGTGTGCTTTTCCCATAATGAGTCTCATGACAGAATGGCTCTTACAAAATATAATACATTTATGTAAAGAAGAATGAATTAGATTTAAATAGTTGCATATCACTTAGCATTATGAGAATTTCACCGAAAAATGTTTCTCATGGACCGCCTATGCTGTTAACTAGGTGGACGTCTTGGTGGTCCTCGTGAGCGGGACTTGGTTACATTCTTTAAAGTGTTGAAGATTGGAGGAGCATTGAGATCGAGCGCATACTCTTCCTGGGGTTCTTCCTCGATCAACAATGGCGAATTATTGCACTCCTCGAACGATGAAAGATCCTCCAATGAAGCTACCGGCGCCATTGGTGGCAATTCTTGAATGAGCTTTTCTCTGAAAAAAATTTCTTTCATTTATTCATTGCAGATGAACTGAACAAACACTATGAATATTCAGTATTTTTTAAAAGGAAACAATTATTTTCTCAAAACAACAATCATTCAAACATTCCACATTTAAAAATATTGGTCAAAAATACAAATGTGAAAAACCCTTACTTTTCGCTATCCAAAAATTCCAACTGTTCCACAAATAACTGGCGAGCAGTTTCGAAATGTTCACTTGAAGTTTGAATTTCTTTCTCCATTGAATCTTTGTGCTCATCGATTAAGCGCAAATTCTCAACGATCTGCAAAGACCCAGGACAGGTAAAAGATCAAGAATTAAATGAAGAAGATAGAGGTATGGGTGAAAAGTGAAATAAGAATGGTGCTACATTCGTCTTTCACTTATTCAAATCCTTTAAATATACTTTTTCACCAGCAGTTTCAAGTGAAACAATTTCAGTTAACGTTGAGCGGAATTGCCGTAATTTCTCTTCGATTAAAGCTTGTACACAGACAGCCTGTCGTTCAACGTCTCGTAGTTGATCTTGCGCACGCAATGTTTGATTGGTACGCAAAATACATGGTGCAAAGATAAGTGCCAAATTCGCAGCACCCATTTTGTTTACTGATTCCTGAAAACATTTCTTAGGATAACTGGTTTCTAAATGAATAAATGACCAGCAGTGTCTATGGTACTCAAGCCAATACATTAACGAAGTGCGGTACAAGAGGTGAAATTTAATTGTAACATTGCCGGGCAGTCGCTACTGGTTTTAATTAATTGACATTTTGAAATTTCATTAGTTGCCAAAATAAGGCTTAAAATTATATGGTCATTTGTATAATGATTCCTCATTTCACTACTCAATTGCAGAAATTAGAAACTGTAAATTAAAAAATGCAATTAACTGAAATCTGGAATTTTGAAAATAATTCATAACCAGAAGAGCAGAAGCACCACCGCTATATCGATAAGCTTATGAGAGGTGGTGGAAAGTTGTTGATTAAATAATATTAACTTACCTGATTAGCAACACGTGCCAAATGATATAGCAATCGATCCAAAACGCTTTTGTTACATTTTGGTAACAATTCTACTATTACACTCAAACATCTTATTCGTTCAGCACTTTCTTGTACTTCTACAATGAGCAGATTTTCAAGTTGTAAAATTTTAAACTAAATGAAAAGCGAATGAAATTGTTATTATATATCAACAAAAAAGATTTTTTACCTGAAGCATTCAGAAAATTCTCGTAGAGATCGTAAGTAATAAGAGGTTCCGGAAGCTCACGGAAAAACGATTTCACTAAAGTTGTTATGACATGCGTCGAGACGTCATCAAACGATAGCGTCTCCAATTCTGAAAATTTATCCCCTTACAGTGAAATTTATTTATAATGGGAATTATTTAAGTCTTTCAAATCCTGCTCGTCATAGTTTCATAAAATACAATGATAGCATGTAATAATCCTTCTAAACTAGCTAAATGCTAGACTGCAAAGAATTACAAAATATTGAAGTTTAACTTTCTTGGTAGAAATTAGTCTCTTTAGCCTTAACACCACTTTCACAAACAATCGGAAATGTACTACCTGCATTTTCAATTGTTCGACGTACATTACGTACTTGTCCAATTGCCGCGCTTTTCCTATAAATTCCTTCAACAAAAAGACCTTTCAATTCAATGGCCATAAAGAGTTTGTCGATAACAATTGGGACTGTTTCTTGGTCATCCATAAGGCTGCTTAAATTAGCGCCAAAAAACCGTCCACCCGATTGCAAATTCTGTAAGATTTGTTTTCAATAAATTTAATGAGAGAAATGCAAGAAGTTTAAAACCATCTTGCATTTTTGTATTGACTTATTTATTCGGTTTGTCCCACCTTGACATATATGGCTCAAATTATTTCGATATTGTCGGGCTACAGCAATCATGACTTGATTATATTTCTATTGTAACGAAAGCATTATGGATATATTCAAACATGCAACGACACTTGTAAAATATGAATGACAAAATAAATCGGATATATTACTTATCCATGAGAAAACAAATATTCGAGGAGGGGATGGCATAGACCATGCACGCTCGTTCGTTTACAAGGAGGATTATGTGAAGGTAAGAATGGAAATAATTCCTGAAGATTGACCAATTCAATCTTTGTTCGTTTTTAAGAGAAAGTTTTGGCCCGTCGCTTTCATTTAAGCATCAATCGGAAGCATTCCTTTATTTCATTCCGACCATTTTTCCTACATATTTTACACCGCCCTTTCCTCCGCCTGCTACAATTGAAAATATTGAAAAAAACAAAAATGAAAATGAAATTACTGTTTGCTGTAACGATTGCGAACAACTTGTTGCAATCTTTGTATGACATTTCTTATGACAGCTTATGCGGCACGCTTTACAAATGAAAATCTTTTCAGCATGCCACATGAACAAATTACACATTTCACAATACGTTGGCACGTGAACATATTCTAATTTGAATCGATGACCATTATATGACTGAAATTAATGATTTCGCTACTTTTTTCACATTTCCGGTTATTACAACACATATTTTTTCCTGTTTTGTTTATATATGAAAGAATGAAAAGTGGAAAGCAAATAGTTAATATGAAACAAAATCGTAGAGAAAATTCCTGAAATATAAATATTTATTTTATGTGGAAGTTGTAATGGTATAACAATAAACTCACCACCGTTGCATCTGATTTTCTTCGTTTCTTGCGAACATTCTGCAATGGAAGATAATTTTATATTTATCAGTGATTTAATGAAAAGGAATTGATTCCTTACATATTTGATAAATAAACAATAAAAGATATTTTGATAAAACGATTACTAAGATAATTGGATCAACCGTACAATAGACATCCGGCACAGAATATCTTCCTCATCTCTTTGGGAAAAACTTTATGGTGCCAACTATCAAAACTTCCATTGATTAAACTTTTTTTTACAAGACATGTCTCAATCATTAGTTTTTCAAATAATATGAAGTGAATTGTTAGTAAGTTAAAATGTTCTTGAATAATTCACATTTCGAGTTCTTCAAGCGATACCTGATATATGCAGCAGAGAATCAGTTACAAGCAGATCAGTTACGAAGGTAAGTCATAATTAGTTCAGACAAACTGTTTTTCAACTTTTTTCCACAGATATGCGACTTCCTTTTTTCATCGTCTTACAATCCTCGTCTTCTGGCTGGAGCTCTGTCATGTAATGTTATGTTATTCACAGCAAATTTGACTATTTTAAAAATGCAACATGCACACTTGGTTTCTTTCGGAAAATTCTGGAAAGAGCTGCAGTCGAGCAGATCGATCTAACCATATATTTTGGGATATCACTATGAATGCTGCAATGTTTATGACAATCACTAATTTTAAGTTAACAAAGGCAATAAAACACGAGTATTAATCGAATTAAACTTGACCAGCACTAAAATGAGAAAAAGTGATCGTTGTATCACAAAAAGAAAAACGTAACAATAATTGAGATATCATCACCTCAAGGACGTTCGATTTTTTGCTTGATTTCTTCATTTTTGTTTGCTCGTGCAGGAATTCATTAAGAAATCCGCGAAATGCATTTACACCGAGAGTGGTGGGAAATGTCACCTGTAACGTAAATCACATTGGGTGAATCCATTAAGGTGAAAACAATAAAAAAAATAATAACGAAAATTGTGTGATTCAATGGATGTCTCGGATTAAAGAATCTCAGTCTAACCACTTCATGGATCTGTTAATCATCAGTGAAATAAAAGAATATTTTACAACGAATATTTTCTAATATTAAAACGGTAAAATGTTCCATAAAAGACGATGATTAATATCATTTGTTATGCTACGATTTTGTTTGAATGGCTTATTACAATTCCGAAATTTAAGTAATTCGAAATCGGGATATACTGTAATCATAATAAGAATGAGCATGGTATAATTCAGTTCACTCTTTCTTTATCTTACGATTTAACGATGATGATAGAGATTCTGACATTTATACAATGTTATATACCTGTTCTTGAGCTGAAACTTTAGTCAGCGAACCTTCGAAAATAGTGATGAGATCGTGATACTTCAGCATCGTTTTGTTTTCCTGAAAAGAAAGAAGAAAAAGGCCAATGGAAATAAAAGGTCGATAGAACAGTGATATATAGTCCCACAAAGAATGATACCTTTTTCTACTTATTTTTACGAATAATTACGAAAAAAGTTGTTTATTAACTAAAATTTAAATTTGATTTCTCTGATCTCTAACTTCTCCATTTTTGATGTGATTACTCCCACGTAGAAGGTTATTTATTCATTCCGATTCTTTATTTCGAGTTTTAGTAATGCAATTCAATTCTTTCCGAGATAATCGTATGGATGTCAGAAAGTGGAAGACAGTATTGCGATAATCAAGTCGATAATCAAGGTATCGCAAACTAATCAGTTTATTTATCCAACAGGTAGTGAACGTGTAATAAAATTTTCAGTTAGAGTAGTTCTTAATTTCTTAGTAGATAAAAATGAGAGTAAATTGAAATGGAAGAAAGGTAATATATATGGTGATAGACGTACACTGACTACCGCTTCATAGCCAATAATTTCCATGTGAAATTCCTTGAAGGCTTTCTTGAAAATTGCGTCAATTCGTGTGTCCCTTTTCTTCTTATTACTTTCCAATTTCATTAGTTTTTTGAAAATGAATACATTGAACTGTCTGAGATCGCTGTAACTTTCAATAATCATATCGCTCGGATCAGTCTAAAATTGTTTTAATTAGCAAAATTAAAAACAATCTCGAATCTTCGAAAAGCCTTCTGTTTGTTACTTGCAAATTTCGAAAGACCGAAGTATTAAGTATATCATGAAACTTATCTGACAGACAATCGCTTTGATTAACACACCTGCTGTTTGGCTTTATGCAGACTGAAAGATTTGGCAGGGTGAAAAACGAGTGGTGCAAATGATTGCTTCGGCAGCCAAGATGGTCTGGAAATAAACCAGTAAAACTATGTGTCTTTCAAATTTGCAAATGCATAATAAAGCAAATCAAGTGAGTCTTTGAATGATGGCATATCAAAAGTGCTCGGAAGTACGAGATTCCGGATTCCCGTTTCGGTCCAATTATTTAATGGTTATCAACAATTCTGTTCATTTAACATTACCCTGCCAAAATATAGCAATGCATGTTTGAAACTGCCCAGAGTTTCCTTAGTCCTGCTTCTCGTATTGTCCACCTCTGGTCAAGCTCGCATTGGTTTGGGATAAATGTCCACCATTAGATATTAAACAGGAATTCCCAATTTAGTTTAAATGAAAGACATCTCCATTTTAAAAGCTTGAAAATTTCTTCACTTTGTTTCCCACTCCTTTTTCGGCGGCATGTCATTCGGACGAAACGAGTGAGTCATTACGTGACAAGGAATATTCGACGCGAACGAGGAGCATTCTTTGTGAAATGATAGTTTACATTCTGCAATTAACGCTTACACTTATATGTTGTAGAGGACGGTTTAAAAAATTGTAAATTGATAAAATCATTTTAATTTCAATTTAAATTGGAAATATTTATAAATTTCGAAATTATGACACAACATGACAGAATAGAATTTTAATTTAAAAACATCCGCTTCAATCTGTTCAGATTAAATTCATTTCAAACGTGCAGTTGAAATTATTTCTTCAAAGATTCATATTTTTATTGTTTAATTGACGTGCAGACAAATTCCTAAAATCTGCCCGCGAACTGTTTCCCTATTTGGAAATGATTAATTAGCACATGGGAAAGAATAGAGGAAATACCTGTGCACTTGTTCCCTTTTACCAGTATACCTGTGAAATTCTTATTGCACAATACACAAGTTTCATTACGATGCAATCGACTGAGTTTCAAATTATGTTGCGTTACCACTGAGACAGGTGCTTTAGTTGCTTCGACCAGTGTCGTGCTATAAGGTGAAAATGGCGATGGGAAGTTACAAACGTCATCACTTATCAATTCTGTGCTTTCCGTTAAAATAAGACAAGAAAATCAGAGTTAAATCATTATTCAAAACATCAGAAAGACATGTCAAATTATTTGATGTCAGAAAGACATATCAAATCGTTTAATCTATTCGTTCATATTTGATATTCGATTGGTAAATAATGTCAGATAGCATGAAATATTATCATGCCAAAATTTTAAAAACAGGAAAAAGAATCTTTTGGATCAAAAAATAATTAATGAATGTAAAATAGTACTACTGCATGTATACCTTGCAGTAAGCGAGTCTCGACTTTCACCAATACTTAAGATACTGTCACTATGTCGTGATAAAAACGCTTTCAAGTGCTTCTTAGCTCGCATGAAAGCCATCTTTCTACTTTTGCTCTTACTTTCCGGACTCTGAAACTTTACTGTTAACAATAAAACAAAAGAAATCCTTGCAAATACGATTCCAAAGATTTTGGTATATAAATGCAATGCCTATATGACGAAAATGCAAAGTTAGACTATTTTCTGTGGTTGGTCGTTAAGATTTTATTTCCGTCTAAACTGCGCTACCGGTGAAGACATCAATTTTTAGCATACCGAGGTAAATATTTAATCAGAATTAAATGTCTGCATCTAGCAAGGTATATTATTTTGAACGGACAACATTTATGGTGGAGAAGTGTAGCAAAGAAATGCAGCTATTGACTGTGAAAATAGCAAAAAGTGAGATAAAAGTTGGTCAAGTGAATCAATCTCCTAATTTATTGCTTACCGAAAGTATCATATGTTCAGAAATTGAAATGCGATCGGTCTCTGTGCTTGCAGCTCTTCGCAACATTTTCGTCTGTAAAATCGAATGAAATTGATATTTTATAGAATTCAATTTGGAATTCTCTTCAAAATGGAAGCCATAAGGAATAACAAATGGCAAAGCTAAACTTCTGAGCAGTGGCAGTTTTCTGAGAAGTTTTGAAGAAAAATATATTTGCTCTGTTATATAATCACAAAAAGAATGTTTCCAAATCACCGGTGACTATTATCGAATGTAAAAGTGTAAATCGTGAAAATAAGAATTGTCAAATGTTTCTGCTCGATTCTTAAATCTTTTTTCTACATGTTGGCTCGAATGTCCAATTATTCACATAATTGCATTTCTTACGATTATATGGGATAGAAAAACCTTTTTCGTTGTTCCAGTTGATGCTGAACTTATCCGCCTTTTGAAAATTGTTGAATCTCGAGGTACCCTAGAAAATAAATAATTGTAAAGTAGGTGAAGTTTCTGTAATTCTTGTAAAAAATCAACCGATGGCATATACTGAAGGGAAATTTCATTTACACTTTATTCTGGAGCTAAGGATGTAACAATGAGGAAATTATTAAATTTAATGTATCCGCATGATATAATGTCACTGTCAATCCAAATGTAAAAGGTCAAAGGATTGTTTCATGCTGAAAAGTTGGGAACATTTTGCTAACAGAAAAGGGTAGTGTGAGAATGGGTGAAAATGCTTGCAGAGATAATGAGTTGGTTGGAAAGAATTCAGTATAAATACTGTAGTGAAAATGAGAGATCAGTTTGTCAACTTACTCTATAAGTTTCAATTTCTTATCTTCCAATATGAATGTCGCATCGAGTTCTGTTTCCAGATGATTGCTGAAATAAATATGATAATGCCTGACCTAATCATTACTTGACGGCAATAATATGGCGCACTGATTTATGTCTATGCTTAATATTTCTGGCCGACATATGCAGAAAGAAGACGGAAATGTTTTCTTTTGCAGGAAATAAAAATAAATGCACCTATCGAATTGAATTGAACTGCGAGTGCTTTCGCCATCTTCTTCTTCATCCAGAATACTAACACTTGTTGATGCTATTGAGAGCTCTTCCTCATCCTCATCGGAACCAGCAAATTGTGCCAGAGATTCGGGGTCATTCAGATTAAACGATGCCAATTCCATTTTTCTTACAACCTTTGTTATTTTGAAATTTGGCGGGTATTTCTTCGGATCGCTTTTTCTTTTCATTTCTTCATATCTAAATTCAATCATTAGCCAAATTTCAATTTTAAAATGAAAATCAGTGCAAAATATCGAAAATACAACATCATACAACAGCAATGGAAGTAATTTGAGCAAGATGAGAAAAAAAAGTACTGTCTCCTAGCACAGGCGCCACGATAATAAGATTGTATAACGACAACAGCGCGTCGAATTTGTTGATACCTTTGCTCTGCCTTAAAACGCTTCCAGTTTCGTTGAATCATCAAAGCTGCATCATACACTTCACGTAAATGATTTCTCACAATCATCCCGCGAGTAGCTGCCTGAAAGATGGAGTGAAATCCTATTTGGAATATTACTGTGATAGTGAAAAATTGAAAATAATTTGATTAATTAGTTAATCAAAAGTTATCTAAATATATCAAAAGGTCATGAGCTATTAAAGCATTTGAAAGTTTTTATAATGATCAAGTCATTCAATGTACTATCATAATGAATGATTTAGAAATATCAGATCATTAAAATGTTTCAATTTGAGGAGTTTGCTTAAATTCTTGAAAGAAAGAAATAAAATTGTGATGAGATAATTTCAGAGAAAATTAAGTGAAAAGATGTTAAAAGGCTGATAAAATGAAATAAGTTTCATTACGATGGTGAATTGATATTTCTACCACTCTTTTCTTCTATTCTTAATTTGTTATTAAAGTGTGACATAAATACCTGCATTGCAATAATGGTGTTGCGCAATTTGATATATTTACGCCTTGTCACCAGAGCTTGAATATATCTCTGTAACGTTTCGATATGTTTTATAATTACTCGATGAAGGTGGTCATCCAGAATCAACTTTTCAGCATCACGCATAAATACCTGAAGAAAGAAAAGGTAATGTTCAATATGACTTGCATATCTATTCCGGTCATTGCTTTAATCTTCAGAATATTAAATTTCATTTAAAACTAAGGTTTGCCTTTGATAGCTTGAATTATAAAATTATTAAAGTGAATAGAAAGAAAAGAAATGCTTACTTTGCTGATTCCAAACTGCACTTCATTACTATTAATCAATGGGTAATGTGTGATAAATTCCTTAACGTCTTCTGTGGTACTTTCACAGCCTTTTGGTAGAAGGACTCGATATTGCTTAATAAAATCCTTAAAAAGAAATCTTTCATATTTTCATGCCATTGTAAATAACAGATTGCAATTTGAAAGAAAATGCATTAATATCTTCAATAGTTAAATAATGTTTCCAACCTCATATTCTATGCGAACACTATAACCAGCTCGACGTATTCGTACTGTCTCGAGCATGCCTGTATAACGTAATTGTCGAAGAATAATGTTATCGTCAAAATGATTCGGAATCTGCAAATAGATAATTTGCATTTTATCCTATATTTCCTATACGAATTATTATCTATTTCAAAAAATTTAATCAAATTTAAAATAAAAAAATTAGATCAATAAGTACTTGTTGTCTTTCAGCAAGGGTACTACTGGCTAGGTACAATCAAAGCCTTACTTTGGCATTATAAAAGTATTTCAGCAAAGGCCATCATTAATGCTTTACAACAAAACCTTTTTAGAATATCATTCAGGTACCATTTTAAATAAAATTATAAGTGGACTTATCATGGAAGATTTTCAATGAAACGCTGCTTGACTATCATCAAGATATTACGATAACCTGTCTCATCATATTATCCAATAATGTTTAGATGCCTGGCAAGAAGTGTAACCAGAGCCTAACCCTAAATGTTGTCAGTGGTTAACCTAATGGAAAGGATAAAATGATTTATTGACATTGCTAGAAGAAGATCGACATACCTTCTCATTGTTAGATTTAATACATCTGATGAAATAAGGCGTTGCCTGAGACAATGTTTTCATCAGTCGCGATAACGAATGCTGGAACTGTTTCCCAACGGAAGATGGCTTTCCGGTGATACTCTTTTTTTCCGAAAAAGCCTTCACTGCCTGGAAAATAAGGCGAAATAGCAGAAAAGCTTATGTTGTCGTTAGACTTCTGTTATTTACAAATAGGAACTTTTAGAAATTGCTTCAACCAAGAATATCACTAGTCAATTCTTTACCTGTAAGCTTTTCAGAGCACTGTGACAATCTTCTACTTGTACATTTGGTTGTTTTCGAGCGTGGCTAACAATTGTGGTGAAAAATGATGTGTCACAAAATGATGGTACCACTTCCCGATTTATTTCACCACGTAGGAAAGCATTTAGATGCGTATCCGAACCAATCCCAGTTAATGTCGTCTTACTATTATGTGACAGCTTTGAATGTTCTATATTTTCTGAAGATAAGTCCAATTTCAAAAATTTCATTCCAATATTTTCTTCAATTTTCTCACGAATAATAATTGTATGGGATGAGAAAATTCCCTGATTTCCATAATTTGCCATTAAACTGTTAGTTAAGAAGAAAAATTTTCATATCAAACATAATGACCTGTTTTTTTCGCCAATTTTCCAGCCTGCGAGAAAGCGTTTACTGCCCGAAAAGTTGCTCGCAGCATGCCCCATCGAAATACCGCAACCGGATAATTTCCAACCAATCCACGAACAAATGCACTTTTACTTTTCTTGATTGCCATCAGTACTTCCTGTCTCATCAAATCCTTGTTTTTCTCACGAAAACCCTAAAAATATCTGGAAAATCCCGGCATAACGCGAAGGATCACAGACAATTCATTTATTCCATTTATTATTCTCTTATTACTGCTAAAATTATCTCATACTAAAAAATATCCCGTCTTCTGAATTCACTTGAAATATTGACCTTACAGATAGAATAATACAAAAGGACGAATGTTAATGAAATCAATTCTCATTTGCACATAGTTTTATCAACTTCATTTCATTTAAATTATTGACCTTAATCTGATATTTCACTTTTCCCGCATAATGAGCGATAATAAAGGCTGATTCACGCTTTTGAGGTGTCTCGTAGTATTCGTTGTTTTTAAGGAAATGATTGAGTTTGTCGAGCATTGATTCATCCGTTCCATTGTTGATATTACTTTCCTCATCAATCAACCGTAATATGCCATATGGTTTGCTCTGCAAATAAAACAACAACAACAATAACAATAGCATTTACATCAATTCCTTTCTCACTTCCCCTTTCTTAAAGTTGAATCATCAGGAATGTCCGGTTATTAAAACTATCGGCTTCTTTCCATGCGATATCATTTGCGGAACTGAGTGTGAATAACGCCTTCAAATCAGTCATTAAACAACCTTTTAACAACGTTAGTGATTAAGCAATCAAAAAAATTTAATTATCATGTGATAGAAAGTAGAGTCTAGTTCAACGATGTAATAAACTTCTTCACAAGTAATCTTCACTTCTAATTGATGTAACGGTGAAGAACACGATATTGATTTTTCTTCCAACTAATCCATAAATTGGTTTTATGCTAATAAAATCTAACTTATCAGTGTGCTGTTTTGCATCAGAAAAGCAAAACTAACCTGAAACAATTGAACACATTCAGTATTATCGGTATATTCAATGTTCGTCCAAGTAATTCCTTCTTTTAGATATTCTTCCTGTCAAAAGTCGAAAAATTATTAACGAATGATTCAACATTATTCTTCCATTAGTTTTCAAACAGCAACACTCGGGAAAGTAACCATAGATAAAAATATGTTATATATGTAAAATTAGTACATAAATTTCCTAACTGTAAGGAAGCAAACCGTGAATTTTCGATCTATGAAATTATTTATTTATCACACTTACATATTTTCATTAGCTTTCTCTTTCTATCTTAAATATATTTTTGGACTTTATTTTAATACTTCCAGTAGAACTTTTGCTTGTCATCTAGAAGAATGCTAGAATGTAAAAGGCATAATTTATACCTGCTCGAACTGAAAGATATGTTGATTGAAGTAAGCCTGCAAATGTTCATTTGCATAATTGATACAGAGCTGCTCGAATGAGTTCCACTTTCCACCAACATCTTCGAATCCAAAGATATCCAGGATACCTAGAATAGCCACTAGACATTTTTTGTTAATTTATTTTTTAATAGAACTGATTGATCTTAATGAGAAAGCCGGTACAAAAGTTTATGTCAAATTTATGATAAAATAGAAGGAAAGGTAAAAATTTCTGCTTTTAACTAAAATAGCTGTGCTTTGTTGTAAAATCCAATTGGACTTTTAAAATTCTACGAATTAAACATGACAACTAATAAATAATACACAAAATCCGACATAAACTGAAATCCAAATTATGCGCTAAAATCTGAAGACATTCCAAAAACTAATTTCTCACCAATAATTATAGAATTGATATGGCCACAACATGAAATTGGATCAAAATTTTAAAATTCGGAAAATTAAACTTAAAATCAGGAATTAAACTTAATTTTTACATGGCTCGAAAATTAAAAATGAAGTCTTGAATTTAAATTAAGACCGAAACTTGAATAGTTAAATACCAATATAATATCCCATTTTTGATGTAAGCCGTTCTTTTTTCAGCAACGCTTGATTTATGCGTAACACTATCCAATGAAACAAAGCATTGTACAGGCATTTCGCCATTGCATCGCGTGTATCTTTTGCCTTAATTTCATCAATTTTATCGTTTATGTCGTTTAAAATAAATTCGCTAATTATTGCGAAAATTTGTGATCTCTTTGACGTCGTGGAATTAATGAAAATAATTTTCAGTATATAATTTAGCATTTCTTTCCTTTACTAGATCACTAACTATAAATTATCCCAAAGTATTATATCCATATCAGTATAGTTTGAAATCTGAAAGGATTTTATGTGCATTTCTGGAAGGCTATGAAGTACAATGATCTTCAATGATCTTCAAAAAAACTTTTTGATAGAAAAGATATTTGATACAACATTTTATGGCAAAGAGAATTATGAGAAATTGTTTTTACTGATGGTGATAATTTACAAAGATTTATATGAATGCCTTATTTTCTATTAATTAATTATCCCTACTCTTATCATTATAAGTGTCTGACTCCATGCTTCTATCAAAACTGTTTGGAAATTCAAAAATACTGAACTTACTTCGCTAACATTATACTGCGAAATGACGACATCGTTTTTCATCACTGTCCGACGCATCGTTAAAGCTTGCTGTAAGTTGGATGCCTTGATATGCAATAATGTCGAAATAATGCCTAATACCTCTTCATTACCAATAGAAACATTCTCATCACTATGATAACCACTTCTCTAAAAGATAGTACTTCATTTATCACTGATAATCATTGTCAAAGAGATCTTAAAGGCATTTCAAATTTTCATCGTGTTATTTTGAGATTTTAAATAAAATGAAAGCTTTGAATTAAAATTCTAAATATCAAAATGGCCTTTTTTCAGGAATTTTCATACTCTTTTTCTTACCCTCACATACTGTATATTCCCAAGAAGTAATACAGCCGAAATAACAGCGAACATATTTTGTTGGGATTGTTGTAAAAAGCCGACAGCATCCATAGCAAATTTGAGTCTTTGATATTCGTAACATTCATTTACTCCCTCCGCTGCATAAAAATTGTTCTGAAAATAGCAACTTTTTCATTAACTTTGAATGAATTTGTCTTCTGGAAAATATTATATAAATTAACAACCGATCAATTTAATATGTCTCAATTTATTTTTAATTTAATTTCTCAAATACCGAGAATATTCGGATTTCGATTTGAAATTTATGAATCAGTAAACATATCTGTAGGAAAGAGAATGAGAGAAGAAACAACTAAGTGAATGGGAAGGAAGGGAAAAGAAATCTATTACCAATATTCCATTCTGATTTTTCTCAAGCCTACCAGATGTTGGAGACACTTTAGTCATCCTTTTAAAACAGGTTATCCTATGGGACATTATAGTCATTCTTTTAAACAGGCTATTCTTCCTTCTACATCGTTTTACTGTAACATCTTCAGATATGTGTCCTCATTATAGAGTTCCATTCTTTCCGTTGTTTGCAAGATTTCTACACATATATTTTCGATCGCATGTCATGCATTGCATGCAGCAAGAATGTTAATTGATAAGAAATGTGATTCGATTGGTTTGAGAAGTATTTTTCCGATAATTTGTGCCTTTAAGTAACGGAAGGATAGATGACAAAAGCAAAGGAATTATTTTCGGATCCTTTCTTTCTCTCACTCAGCAATTTCTTCATTCAGTTTGCAATTGCTTCCATATTTCTGCGGTGATAAAGCGCTCAAATAGCAATTGTGGGAAATATAAATGATTTGATATGACATAAGTTCGTCGTCTAAATCTATCAAATCAATTGAAGTAATTTCCGGAAAAATAACAATGCATGAATGAGTCAAATTCGTACATGGCAAATCCCCTCGATCCTTTCATCATATATCTTATTACCTCTTTCAAAACATCCTGCACACATCTCTTATTAGGATGCAGAATTAGCAAAGATTCATATTTTCGAATATTTAAAAGACTAATCAAACGAAAACCGAAAAACAAGGAAACATGAAGAAAGACAATAAATAAATATTTCGTTAAAAGTTTACTTTGATATTAATAATTCGTAAAAAGTAGGAGCGAGCACTCCTGTTTACCTGATTAAGGTAGCTATAATCGGTTGGTTGCATCAGGTAATGTCTTCGTCGCTCCTCATCCGACGCACCATTTAATAAATAGTAAAAAACATGATAGTTCCTGCGGGGCATAAACATTTTTAAAATCGAATCAATGCAAAATATCGTTTACTGAGAGAGTACGCATGAAGAATAAAAAGCTTATCTAAATCATAATTTGGGATCTTCATATAGTTACCTATCTCAAAAGATTTCAAATCAGTTTTACCGGTTAAACCTTAAAAAAAATGAATGTTTCACATCTTCCAGTTGAAAAAGAACTTTTTTTTACCTTTCGTCAACAGCTTGTGAAATGATTCGTGATTTCTCCAGCAGGTAAATTTCAACATTTGCTCTAAAAAAATTGAATTAATGAATTTTACCAATTTTTAAAAATAACAACTATCTTCATGAAGATCTGATTTAAAGATGAAAATATCTTTGTGTCGATAATTGGATCGCTGGATCTTAAGCATATCGTATTTCTTTCAAAGCTTCAGGAATATATATATATATATATATATCATTCTCATAATACTAATCCAGTATCGACAGGCCACAATAAGAATCTATGATAGAATTCTTCACAATTACCATAATATTTTGGCTTTTTTGAATATTAAATTTAAACATACCCCGAGACCATTCCATTTTCGCGATAATTCACTCTGATGAATTTCCCAAATCTGCTGCTGTTATTATTTTGCACTGTCACTGCATTTCCAAATGCCTTTAAAGGTTTTTCTTTTTTTTAATTTAATTAAAGCCTGACTAAGGATTAACTCAGTAAATAATAACGAGTATTTAGCGATATCAAAAGTTGCAATATTTGTTTGAAATACGTGCAAAGATAGAAGAAAACAAACCTCAAGTACAGGTCCGGCAGAAAGTAAAGTTTTTTCAACGGAACTTCCAGTACTGGAACCTTTTTGACTGAGTGTGGTGAAATGATGTAATAAGAAATTTGTTGACTCAGTTTTTCCAGAACCTGATTCCCCACTTATCACAATACACTGATTTTTCTTAATTCGTAACATGCTGAAACAGGTTTTGATTCGATTCATTCTTGATATTTAATGATATATTGAAATGAAGTTTTCAGGGAAGCTTTGTAATTGAAAACTAATATGATTTAACGTAGCATAATAGTTAAATAATTATGTGCATTATATCACGGTAAAAAAAGTATTCAACTTTATATTGTGATTTGAATCAATTAATATAATGATTAGGTGAAGGATCAACATAAAGATTCATACAGACCATTACAATGATGAAATAATGCAACATTGACTCTTAATTATGCCGTCAAAAATATCCTAATTCAATCATCAAATAAATCAGATGGATCAGTTTGATGGGTAAGATTTTAAGCGTTTTTTAATAATCAGATCATGATGTCCATCACATATTGGTTGTCATTATCATCAAAAGAAAATGTGTTGTGAGGGATTACTTATTTACTAGTTGGTCAAGCTCTCAAAATTCAAGCCAAAGAATGGGAAGTTGTCGTAATCGAAAAGGGCAAATAAGTGATAGTAACATACCTGTGATATGTAATATTAGCAATGGCAAAAATATGTGGTGGCATAGTGGAGAGCTGTCGAATTTGAGAATACAGCCGAGCATACTTTGGATTATAGATTGGAAAGAAGTTAAACGGATTAACAGCTAACAAAATTGGACCTGTAATACTGACCTGCATTTATTGAATAGAACGGAATCAATTAATTCATTAAAGCTAACTACGAATCGGTTAATTTATTAAACATATAAGAAATCAATTTCAAGTTAAAAACAGTATGATAGAGTTCGCGCCATCTTTTGTATTTAAAGTATACAAGTTCAGGAATTGAAAATGGAAAAAAAAGGTAAAAGTACTGCATAGATGATAGTAAAGTAAATTTTGCTGGCACGCATATGCGAATATATAAAAAGTTGAATCAACCCTTGGGACCGGCATGTGAATTGCAAATAGGCAGCTGCAAATGAAGCGCAAATGTCGTAGCGGTGAGTAAAATATTAGTTTTGAAATCCACAATATTTTCATGTCTGTTTGTCTGAGTTATTCCGGTAGCCGAAATAGTTTTCTTTTTTTCTCATTAACTTTGAAATGAAAAAGAAATTACAAGATTTACCGATATAGGTATAGATGTGTCCACTAGCAAAGCGATCCTTAAGATTATCAAGTAACGTTTGTTCCGTAAGCTCTGGAAGCATGCATAAATCTGGATACTCACGGTCCTAAAATAAAAATCTTGAATTTGAAATAATAAGGTTTTGGTTACCTTCAGCAACCGTAGAACAAACTTTTCCATCAATAACATCATATGATTCTTACCTAAACAGGCCTCATTTTTAAGCCAAAATGTGAAATGAAACATTGTGATACCTGAGGTTGTGTCAAGAATTTGGCTAAGAATGAATCGATATTAGATGTTTTCATGGATCCAAAATGTACACCATCGGATAACATTGATGAATCTTTATGTCTAGAAGTTGCAAGGTAAACACACCGAGAGATAACAAAGAGTATTTTTTTTAATCGTAACTTAAACTAATAAAATGAACTTTACGGAACTGAATTCAATTTAAATAAATACTTTGTAAAATATAATTCCTTTATTTAAAAAATTAACTGGTTCCCTAAAATTCCAAATTAGTTCCAGAAAGTCGTACAAATCGGTTGAAGATCCCTTGTTTGGTCCTTGTAAAAGCATAATGCAAAAGACTTGCACTTCAAAACTAGCAAAGTTTCTCGATTGGCCTAATCAAATGTTTCTACTACATTGAAAGCCGAGCTTGTTTCCAGTTCAAACTTACCATGCCGCTGCTACTATTGACATATGACCCCTACCGGCTATACATATCAAAGCATTTAGGTTAAAAAATGAGACAGCAACAGCAAAAGTCGTTCTTGTTATATGGCCAGAATCTTTTAAAAAAGAAGTACGAGAACGCAATTACTTGAAATGCAACATGCAAGCTACTTGAAATACAACTAAATGGCCAAGATCGGTCTAATCCTTATTCTCATTTGATTGGCTTTTATTCCAACAGTCAAGTAAAAATTTTCACTTATTTTCACCTCAATACTAAACGGTTTTTTGGTGCGGCTTCGTTGCTTGCTCCGTGCATCGGTCGTGCCCACAACATTTGTACAGCTACCGGATATTCGCCCCGGTCAAGTTTTCGTTCTTTGAATGTCTGCCCATCCAGTGTACCCATAATTTCGTATAGTTCATAATCATCAGCACACTGATGCGCCAATTCTGCAATATGTTGGAGAAGTAATCATATCTAAACTACCCATGAATCTAATCATATCATTCTTAATCATGAATAATTACGTAAAATACACGCTCGCTTTTATACCTATCATTCTATCTATTTTGTTAATTCTTAATTATTAGACATTATTATTTAGTGATGAAATTTTTTTGAATCATTTTTCCTTAATTTAAGAGTTTTTAATGTATTGCCGATTTTACTCGTTGCTTTCGGAAATTTACCTTCTTTTTGTTGCAGAACTTTTTCAATAAGTTCTTCAGTGGTTGCCCATTTATGGAAACCAAAACTAATCCGATCTTCAGAGGAAGTCGGATTAAATGAATATAAATAAACAGAAACAGTTTGAAAATGTGAATCATCTGTCGAATTTGTATTTGAAACGGTTAACGATCGATGTGGATAGACGTTTACCGTACTGACAGAACCTAACGATGACGTCGAATCAAAACTCATTATTCCACTTTACAATTAAATAGTAAGAGCAAATGTATTGTATTTATAAACCAAATTTACGCGTATGTGTTGAATAGTGGAAAGCACTTCTGTGCGCCAATTCGATTCTGAAATCATATATCATTATTGTTCTCTATAGAAAATAGTTTCATGCTCACAGTGAACTTTGTTCCAGAAAGCACGTCAATGTATGAAAGGGAAGAAACGTGTGATATGTTAACGTATGATATGGGATTGCGTGAAATAGAAAAGAAGAGCTAACAAAATAAATTAAAATTTGCCGAAATTTGCAGCAACAAAAAATTCAGTACAACGAATTTAACGGATATTTTGGTGAAGAGTTCGGGAAAAAGGACAAACTAACTATTAAGTGTCATAACTTTTAACATTATCGCATGAAGTTTTACAATCTGTCAGGAGGATATAGCGTGTAGGCTATCTACAACGAGTGATTTTGGCGTGATAGAGGACTGCTCGTTTCACATAGATCCTCGCAGAGCCATTAAGAGGTTTAATCTTCAAGAGATTGAATTTCATCGGAAATTCAATTAAATTGAATCAGTTTTTATTGGGAAGAAATTTTAGGAAGATAGAAAAAAGAAAGAGTACAGATGAGGAAGTGGAAGAAGGAAAGAGGAAGAATGGATCAGTTTGACATAAATAAACAAGATGGAATGGAGAGTGAGGTCGATCTCTGAAGAAAGGATCACGAAGCAATGAAGTGCTTGAAACTAGTTGTTTTCAATTTCAATTTTTCTATTTTCTAACTGATGGCAATCACTCATCAAATCGACATGACTATCGCAACAAATATTATTGGATGGTAGCACTATCACACATGTTAACGCGTACTGTCTGTAACACTTATATTTTGCAATGACGTAAATGTCACGTGATCCTTCATTCATTTGTCTTGTAACCATATCAGATGAAAAATATCAAATCGGTAATTGGTATTGATTTGATACAATTCCGGCAATAGAAATTATTGGCAGGAATGATAACGATAATCATAGCGATAATGACAGCAATACAACGATGCTGATAACGATAAGAATAGTTGTAAGGTAAGAGAGCTATAATCAGTGGAAGAGACCAAACCTTTTTTTGATTGATATTCAAATCCTTTTACATAGTACTTAATGTTGGTTGATTGCTGGTGTTGATGGCTGATAATGATAAGGATCGTGGTTAGTAACGGCAAATTTAATGACCCATTAAATGTTCCGAAATTTTCAGCAATCTTGACGGATGATCACTGTCGTAGTGAATAGACTGACTTGCTTACCTCTAAAGTCAGCTGTTCATATGAGCCAAGGAGTGCAATGTTGCTGTGCTGTATGTGTGTGTGTATGTGTGTGTGTGTGTGTGTGTGTGTGTGTGTGTGCGTGTGTGTGCGCATTATTTCCCTCTTCCTCTTTATAAATCGCACAAATAAAATATAAATCCCAAGGAAACAGGAAAAAAGCCATATGAGAAGTTAAGGGAAGAGATTGAAGTTTAATATGTGACATAGCATAGCATCATTGCAATACCGCTATCTGGAATTCGAACTTGAGCCTGAACCCTAGCTTGAGGTTAAGGTCGAACTTTTACTTCCCACACAGACATGACAATCTTTATTGCTTTTCTTAGATTTCAAAGTACTGAAAAGCAATAAGAAAGGAAGAAGAGCGAAGAAGGTGGCATTCTGGTTGCAAATTCAAAGGAATTAGTAGTGATTGACAAAAACCCAAAAAAAGAAGTGGATTGCGATACTGAAATGTCGGAAATACTGCTGTTGCAAAGAAGATAAGATAATATATAGAACTAATAAACAGTAATGTTGCATCAAATTTCTTTCGAATTTCATCATTTTAATCAAATAAATTTACCTTTACCTACCTTTAATGAAATAATTTTACCTTTACCTATAATAATATAACTTAATTAACTCAATCGTAACAATAGAAAAAATGTATCGTTAATTGTTAAAGTTATGAAAAAATTTTGGAAAGATAGAAATGAAAATAGAACAATACAAACAAACAATAAATGAATCCAAAGCACAAATTGAAGTCACAGAATTCATACGGTGATGAACATTACACGACACTGTTAAATATTCGATATAATATAATAAATACGGACAAGAAAGATTAGTTACCTATAAAAAGCCACTAGCAGTGGCGGTAATGGTGACGGTGACGGTGGCGATGACGATGGTGGTGCGGTGGCGATGGTGGTGGTGATATTGTTATCATCATCCGGCAGATGTTTCTTAAAATGAAAGAATGTGCTCGCATAGAGAAGACGTAGTTTATGTGTATTAATTGTACATCCGCATAGTTAAGCACAGAAGGTTTTTGGAGATAAGGGAAAATTATGAACCGCAATAGCTAAGCACAATTTTTTGTGTTTTATTTTTTTCTCACTTATTCCTCCTTCCAGACAGTCTTTATTGATGACAATTCAGACTTCATAAATAATCAGTTACTGGTGCAGGCAGCGTGAAATTGAATTTGTTTCGTATGATGATGTCCACCTTAGCTTTGAGTTATTTTTTCAGCAATCCTTCTCTTGGATCCAAGTAAAAAAAGTGGAAAGATTAAGATTTCATCTTCAATATTATCAATTTTGTTATTTAAACAATATTACACAGAGTAATTACCGTGGGAAGAATTGTTAAACATGAAATTCAAGACAAATTTCTCTTTGCAATAATTAGGAAAACTCAAAATTTATTGAAAATGAAATCATAATGTCCGGAACTCGAAATCTGATAATTTTTTCTTCAATGAAACAGATATTAAAGAACAATTACCGTTAAAAGCAATGGAACCGCTAGTCGAGAAAATTGTACGTCCATTTTAGAGTTAAATAATTAGGAATCTGAAAATTATAAACAATAGGGAAAAAATTAAGCTTTCAAAGCTTAATTTTTTTTTTCAAACACAGTAGTTGTAATTATGAAAAATTCTGGAATTCTGAAAATTTAAATAGAAATATTGTAACAAATAAAATATAAAAATGTTACCTTACTAATTATCCTCTTCTGCTTTTAGTCCATATTCTGAAGGATGGCACTAACAAATATCATTATTTTTCTTCTTGACTCAGCCTTGATAATATAAAAGAAAAGCAAAAAGGAAAAGAGAAGTTTTCACGTGCCGCTCTAGAAATAATAAAATTAATCGGTGCTGTTTCCAGTCGTTGAAATCTTTCAAAAGCAATTGTTCCAATTTTAATTTTTTGTTTATCCTTTTATAAGCTATATAGTTCTCCAGAAGATCACAGCTGTATTGAAAGTAAGGTACAGAAAAAAGAAAGAAAGGAAGGATTTTACACCGTACGCTGAAAAGGGATAACAAGGAATGAAACATTATAAATTTATACTGATCATCAAATTTCGTTATTGAATTTACATTGAATTAAGAAATTTCCAAAATCAAAGCGTGTCCAAATTTAAACAAAATGCTGGAATTCTTTGAGAAACAATCAAATCTAAAGAATTTTCGGCGGATGAATTAAATAAATTAGCATAAATTGCTATTCTAAGTTATTTGATCATTTTTTCCAAATAACTAAAACAAGTTTTGACAAATATTTTCCTGCTCACAGTTACTCTTTCTTAATTCTGAAATCAATTCATTTTTCAAATTTTGAATTGAAGCGGCAGTTAATAAAAATGTTTAAATGTGTGGTGCCAACCAATGTCTTTAGGATTGTTCATTTTCAACATTTTCCTTTTTTCATTATTCCATTACCTGTTTTGTGCAATTTTTTTTTACATGGCCGATGATTATTAGGCGAGTGATAAGCTAGTGATGAAAGAAAGATACAACATTTAATTCTAATTCATTTATACTTCACAACCCTTCGAGATCTTAGTGAAAAAATAATTCGTCTTTGATCCATCAAACTTTTGTTTCATTACAAAAATATTTGTTATGCTTAAGCAAGAAGGCTATATCGTATCATTTAAATTAGATAGGAATTAGATCTTTCAAAAAGATTCCTTAAAATAGTTTTAAAAAATATTAAATGACTTTTTTAAAAATTTTAAATTATTTTATTTAAAATTCGATTTCATTGAATTTTGAAGAAAATAATTTCACAAAAAGAAATTAATATAATTAATAAAATTAATTAAAATTAAAGCAAATTGATTTCTTTTTACCATCTTTTTTTTATTGTTATAATTATAACTTAAAGAAATGAAAGGATGGAATAATTATTTTTAATTCGTTTAAATAATTGGTAATAATCGGATGTTTTTTAATATTCCTTTCCGAAATACGCCATTAATTTTCTAATTTCAGAATTTTTGACATAAATAGTAACAAACCGGAATTGGTATCGTTATAGCATAACTGGAATATAGTACCGGATTACTAATGAGAGATTATTTATTGATTGTTAACATTGTTGAATTTATATCGTTTTATAAATATTTTCCTTCATTCCTATTGTCATGTACTTATACTCAATTACCTATTTATGGTACAAATTATAACATGAATTAAATGGCCGACATCTCCCACAAGATTAATATTACGGCTATATCCAGACCATAATGTTTTATATCATTAACCAAACCAAGATATCTCAGACATCCCAGGCAAAATGATTTCTCTTCCGAAAAGTTTTTTTCTCTCTTATAAGTTAATCAGTCAAAATACTATTATGCAACAATTTACCGAATTTCAGTGATATATTTTCTGTTTCAGCAAAAGAGAAACGATTAGAGAAATTATTCTATTCTATCGCTATCATATCAGTTATATTCGACAGTAATGAAAGAGATTATATTTAATTTAATTTCATCTTTGGTGTCATTGTAAAGAAATATGACTACTCATTGTCAAATTTACTAATTTCGTGAAGTAAAAAAAGGATAAAATACTATCTGTAACAATGCTTTGAAATCTTTCGTAGTTTATATTTTTGCCACTAAATTTTTCCAATTTCGACTCAAATTGAAAATCTAATTAAAGACGAAATTAAAATAAATCATCAAGAAATCGTGATATTTCCCGTCTTTCCTTTAAAAAAAAACGTAATATTTGATCCGATACGTTATACTGTACACAAGTTATGAAAAGGTATGGTAAAATGTTCGGAAAGATTTGTTATTCCACAAATGGATTGACAGTCAACTTTTACATCTCCAAAAAATGATAAAATATGAAATGTGAATTTCTGGAAAATCTCTATAAACGGTTAACCGATTTTAGTGAAGTTTGATTTAACTAATAAAAAGGCCAAGTAATGGTCGGAAACATAATTATTTCATCAAAGTGGTAATTTATCTTTTACAAACACAGCTATCTACTGGGACAATGTGTGATAGTTAATTCCTCCCCTGACCCCATGTTTTATCGACTCTTAACAGTGAAGATTGTAAGGAAACAAACTTGCTAAGTTTCATTTTACAAATGCAAAAAATATGCAGAAAAGGGACATTTACTGGGAAGAGGAAACTCGAAATGGTTTGGTTTTCTTCTATTTCAGGTAATTCCTGAAATATATGTTCGAAATTAAATCTCTTTCTTTTTCATCTCTTCGAAAATTGATGGATTTGTTATATTATTCTGAACTGCAGGAATGGTTCCGTTTTGTTGCGGTAAGAGCATACAGTAAGAGCTTAGCAAAGTACAAAACATGCACACATGTTCATTAAATTCGATCATTAGTCCTGTTTATGATAAGTGCTTTGAATTCTAAAGTCCTCAAACAATGGTCGGTTTTCGATCTGGTTGGGAATATTGATAAAATGATAACATAGCATTTTCCGGATCATCTTTAATATGAAATTAGGCTATTTTTCTCGAAGTTGTAAAATTCTCAAATTCATGCTATTTATGGTTTTAAAACTTCGATATTAATGGGAAAGTAATTGATTTGCCATATTTTTTGCAGAAATCAGGTAAATCGAAATCGCAAAAACTGGTCCGGAACTTGGCTATTTCTTGAATGGTATTGTTTGCAATTACAAATGTTGAAAAGCAAGTTGTAATGTTATTTCTTCTTGATAGTGTTGAGAGAAATCAACTGATCCACTAATGACGAAATGGTAATGCTAAATATGAAGTTTAGTAATAATATTCTCATTGGATTTTTTACTTTCAATCGAATTTCAAAAAAAGAATTATGTTGTTGAATTTTTTAATGGAAAGAAGCAAATTAAAACTTTCATTTGGAAATAAAATATTCTTACTGCTTTTTAAGAATAATTTCCTTTCCTTTTAGTTTCTCTATGTCCTTCAAAAGCGCTGGCACTAAGAAGTAAACTATAGAAGTTTGTTTTATCGTTTCGTCGAAGGAAAACATTTCAAAAGATATTTTCTTCCAAATTATCGTAATTTGTTAAATATTTTCTTAATTGGCTTTTTATAACAGAATTACCAACTTTTTCAAGGGTAAAAAAATGATTTGTTTGCATGAATTCGTTTACACTAATTTCATTAATTGTCAGAGTTAGCCTTGGCAGTTGATTCACTGTCAACTTTATCTAAGTAATTAACTAATTGATTTAATTGGTTGAGCTATTAATATTTCTATTTAATTTTCATGCATGATTAGATAGGAAAAATATGTGCTTTTTTTGGACAATAAAAGGAAATAATTTCATTTGACAACAAAGCTTACCTGTTGGAAATTATTTATTGAGAAAATTGAAAGAACGAGAAAATCGCTCTCTTTAAAATATTGCAAATGAAGATTTTAGCTTTTTTATCAAAGATAAAATGCAAATCCTAAAAAACAGAATTTCATTTAATTCTTTTCTAAAATTTCATTCAATTCATTTAATAAAAAGAGTCAAATGCTTAAAGTTTGAATATTTGAGGTTTAATTAGTAAGATTAAGGTCAAATGCGAATGTTTCCATCTCATTGTGAATAGTTTCACATTTCATTTTTCCTTTCCAATGTTTGATAAGAAAGAATATTTGCCCCTTTTCAACATTGAACTTTATTAGCCAGCTCATTTTACTGTTTCAATGAAATACTATCTGTTTTTTCGATAGTTGAGTACTGCCACTGAAAATGGATTGCTGAAAATGGATCTTCGAATTGTGCAAAAAAGATTTTACCAAAGTTGAAAATGGAACGGTAAAAATTTTGTAAGCAACAAATTTATCCAATGACACATGCATATTTCATTTTTATAGAATTATAATACTGAATGAAAAATTTTGTTATAAGTAATATGTGTTGACAAAGGACAATTGTATTCTATTCCCTTATCGCTTGCTAAATGTTAGAAATCTAGTGTAAATTAAATTACGCAATAGATAAAATGTGCGTATCTTATGAAAACCTTATCGATCCCTTTCAATATCACAAGAAATGCTGGATTGCATGAGCTCTTTTAGTTATCAGCTAATCAAAACGATCATAACTGACAGATTTTTAACTATAGATGTGTTCTCTCAGATGGATTCTGGAAGGTGGATTTTGTCGAAAATGGATTCTTGCAGATCTACAGGTTATTCTCCGCTCCTTCATTCCTTCTAGTTTGCCAATATATCTATTTCTATTACGAAATTTTTGTATTTAAATATCTTGTTATTGCTATTACTATTAATTATTATTATTGTTATTATTATTATTATCATATAATTTTCTACAAACAATTGAATTAATAACATTCTGAAAAGAAAAGGAATTCATTCTGATAAAATTTATTGAAATATGCTCAACTCCAAAATTCTTTATCTGAGAAAAAACGGCTTTTTGGTAAATTGTTGGTAAAAAATGTGAAGAGAGAAGAGGAAATGGAAGAGATAGAAGCAGGGATGAAAATTAATTGTTGTAAAAGTTTCATTTATTCTGTTTTGCTAATGAAAAAGGTAAAAGTAAAAGAGAGAAAAGAGAAAAGTTTCCTTTCTGCAAATTCTTCTTTTAGAATTTTCTCCAGTAGAAGGTATAGCTGATCATTTCCGTAGTGAGATACAGAAATTAAGCGAAATTTTATTCAAACATCTCATTTCCAGATTATTTCGCAGGAAGAGGACATAATTTTTAAGCTTTCTCGATTTATCAGAATTTTAGACAAGAAGCGTTGTGGTTCCTCCAAACAAAGATGTCTGTTCGGAAACTTTTATTGGCACCTAGAATCACACGAACTAGTTCATTTCAAAAGAGGATAAGTCAGTGAAACATAATTTGAACTACTCAATTTCGATCATTCTTTGTTGCTTGTTCGAAGAACTTTCCGTATGCACAGAACTATTTCCTGCTTCCTTTCTTACTTAAGCTTTTTCCAATAATTTCGAAAAAAATTATTGCACACTCTCACTAATCGATTCGATTATCATTAGGTTTCATTGATTGGAATATTTTTAGGACTGTGGGCGATGGAAATATCATAGTATCATAACTGTAAGTGTAAGGCACAATTTCAGGAAGTATTACAGTTATGGTATGTAATCATCGTTGAATGCATTTTTGTGCGGCATTTGATGAATAAATTCATCGATAATTCGTCTGACGGCGTGCGGATTTTTTTTCTTTCGGAGTCTAATGCTCCATTATTAAGATGATTTTGAAAGAGTTTTTGCCTTTTGCATGATCGATTAGATTTGGTCATGAAATAGTGGTTGCATTGACCAAATTTGACAGTGGGAAACGAAAACCGGAATTTTTAATGAAACTGAAAGCTGATATTTTTAATTCGCAAAACTATTTGGTTCATATTTAATTGCTTCATGATTCTCCTCTTCTATCTTTTGCTCCAATAAATAATCGCCATGAATATCGGAGTCCGAATTGAAACAATAATTAAATCCGACATTTATTTTAATTTGTCAAGTAACTCCTACAGGTTCTACTATTCCGACGTCAAATTTTTACTGACTTCTTACTCTTGTGCATAGAACATACTTTTCCCACTTTTATAAATAAAAATAGTTTAATTATAACAGTTTATTTTCCACCACACTAGTGGCTACATATCACCGGCATATATTGATGCTGATATTGGCTATTTTATTCATAACATCTCTACAAGACAGTAGTCTTGATACCATGGAGAAGGAAAACCTCGAGTTAATAAGAATTCTGTTTCAGGATGCTGCATGGTAAGAACTGATAATGCCATTGCTATATAATATTATCAAATGCGGTGAGTTGAACACCGTTAAATTAATCAATCATTCTTTGTCTTTCAAGGCGATGAAATGTGAAGAAAATTACAATATTTTATGAATCATTCGATTTTCTATCAAAATTTGTAAAATTCAGGAAAGTATTGTTTTTTGTTATTTTATGGGCTCAATGAACTTTCACTTTTCTTAAGTTTTATTATTTCCTTAGTTTGAGTTTAAAATTATGAATTTTATTATGAAATTTAGTGGAATTTTTTGATTTTATTAAAAGTGAAATGAAATTCGGTAAGTAATTTCTTTCTTTTCACTTCAAAATTGCAATTTCGTTAACATTAAAAATTTTTCAGATTCTCAAAAAGAAAATTTTAAAAATTAAAAATTGTTTTTACTTCTTCAACAATTATATTGCGATCCACTAATCTCAGTAATTGTATGGTATAACATCTTTGCTATTCGAATCCAGTTGAAATTAAAATTGATATGTACGGAAACTTTTTTGTTCCAATCCTTCCTCTATTCATCTTGATCAACTGGTAAGAGTGTTGACAACTACCATCGATGTTCCATCCTCTCTTCAATGCTCGGTGCGTTCATTCATTATTGATTCCATTGGTTTGGATGACTCGTTTCTCAAATTTTGCTTTACAAAAAACTTATTGATTAATTTGGAATTTAAACACATTTCTGAAATGAATTTGATCATTGTTTAGCTATATATCGCTCCTTGTTGAAATTGTTTTATTGATCTAAATTTTGCAACGTCGTTCCCTTTGGTTTATTCATCATTTCAAAATCATTTTAAAATCAAATCATTGCATTTCTTCATTCTTTAAATTTCGCACGTATTGAAAAAGCCTCTGGAAAGCTCACTGCGGCACAATCGATCAGAGTGATTAGCTCTGGGAGTCGTAATTTAGTCCACTTAAGAGTTACAACTGACTTATTCTAGCGCTTTCCAACTCTTTGTAGGTTCATTCCCTGTTGCTATGGATGTGAATTGTGACCATTCAGGAAATGAGCCTATTGCATGTGTACTCTGCGCTTTAGCTTTTCCTTGTTATTTTAGCCTTATTTCAATGTGTCTCATAAACTTTCACCGTCTTATCACCTTCTAAATGCACCACTACAGGAATCTTCCGTATGCGCTGAACACGATTATTTACCGTCTGGATTGTTTTTCTCATCTTTTATTTTCATTCCTTTTTTCGTCTTCTTTTAGCTTACCTGGTGCAATTAAAAAACCACGCATCCTAATCTCGATGATTTCTATACTCTCCCTACTATCACAATGAAGTGATGTAAAAGCATGGGAATCACAGATACCGTGGTTTTTTTTGATCTCCAACTTCAGGTTATATGGATTTTTTGTGATAAAATATCAGAGTTGACTACCAGGTTGTTGGGGAAATATGAGAATATCGAAATGTGTGTCACTATTACATCGTTTTTAAAGATAACTGTGAAATTCGAAGTACCATACTTAAGGGTAACCATGAGGTCACACATTAGAATAATCTTTAGGTCAAAATATCATATGTGCGAGTAATTCCAAATTGTGCTTCTGATGAAATATAATTGGGAATGTATTTCTTTTCCAACTTGTTTATTAGTTATTGCTCCTATTGATTCGGATGTTGTTTTTTTTAATTTCTTTAAATATATGACATCAATAACCAATACCGGTTTCTCTTTCCTTCCTTTCTGTGCTATTAACCGGACCATTCTTGCCATACTACTACTACCACCATTCTTTCTTCATTACATCTATTTACCTTACAGAATGCAGTCAGTGTATGTTCTGATTGTGACAATAATATATTTATCATCATATCAATGAAAGGCACGTGCTGTCGTTGTCTTATGATCATAAATTTTAATTTTCTTTTTTCTCTAATGAGAACTTTTAGTTGCAAAAATATAGATGGAAGCAAGAAATAAAAAGCGGATCTTCTTCTGATTTCCCTTTTCATTCCTTTCATTCGCTTTTCAGAAGATTTAACATTTCCCAATGCATTGCTAAAAGTATGAATGATGAAAGCGTACCGTAAGAATAATAATATGTAATTGATTAGAAAGAAAGAACTTTGTATACAAACTTCTAACTATACCTTTTCCTCATCTTTCATTAAGTTAATACAACTATTCGCCAAGTTTCATCTAAATGACTCAAAAATGCGTTGAAGTTTTGGAATAAATGAATGAATCAGTTGGTTTTATATGGAAATATTAAGCACATTTAGTTGCACCTTAGTTTATTTGTTACTATCATTGTATTACACTGCCAACTTCCCTAAATTGCAAACATTTACTACTTCTTTCTCCTCAATTTTAAGCGGTCTTCTTGTAATATGGATTTTCATAACTTTGATACTATCTTGTATTAATTTTGCTTTTTACTATCCGAAAACTACATTTTTGTTTTTATATAACCAAATAAAAAGACTCCAAATGTGTCTTTCTGGCAAATTCCGACAAGTTCAACTCATATACTTAAGTTATTGCTCTGGCAGATAGTGGCAGTAGTTTGTAATATATTCATCGATCATTTTATGAAATTTCAAAATGCTGAAAACGGAAGAATTGGGAATATAGTGGAGAATGAGGAGGGGTAAAATTTGTTTATTTGATCGTTGTCCTCTTCCACTGCCTTCTCATCATTACTATTGTCATCATCATATATTGTTCTTGAATAGCGAATTTCTCCGAATTTCTTCCTTTAAGAGATACCATTAAATTAATATTAGCGGGAAGGAAGGTAAAGGTTGAAAAAGGAAAAGTCGGCTCCTTTTGTTTACTTTTTTAGCTTTCGTTCACTTTTTCGATCAAAGTAAACAGTAAATGATTCATTCATTTGATTCTTTCATATTAACTTTCCTTCTTTATTTTACTCTTCTCTGATTAATCCATTTCTATCAAATGAAAACTGAAATTTTATACGTTAATTGGATAGAGTAGTAGATCATACTGGTTGGTACATGGCTGGCTATCTTACATTTGGTCGATTCGATCGGATGAAAAAAATTCAATTTTTGGTGTGTTTGAAAATAATTCCCTTTAAATTTGATGAATAGTTTGTTCTTCGCTCAATTAAGAAAGGAAACAAAAAATAATGTCCGTCACTTTGGCTTAACTTTAAGCCAATAAAAATTTATAATTTCATATTCAAAAAAGGATTTTTCTCTTCTTGCTGCCACCTCTTCCTTCCTTTCTTTGCAACTAAATTTCTTTCAATTCTTCTTTTCATCAAATACTTTGGCTTTCAATGCTAGTGATAATCATTTTAGAAATATTCAAGTAAATTTGAAAACTTCAAAACTGAAGGATGAATAGATTAAGAGGCGAAAGAGACACATTTTTTATAATTGCTCTTAAAACTGCAATTTCGCTTAGATGCTCTTTCATCTCATTGTGTTTCGCTTCCTGAACTATGTATATCTCAGGTCGTTTTTATATCTACTTTTTAACTGGTCATTTATTCACCTGCATGAGGAAGTCATCCTTCTTTTATATTCCATTCTCTCTCGATACAACATTCATATCCTTCCCATTTATCCACTCCTTCAATACAAGTTTAATTAATTACTTTGCTAAATTTATAATTGAAATCGATTATTTTATAAAATCTATAATTCAAATAAATGCCAACAAATATAAGCTATTTCTCAGATTTCTAAGTAATCTTTAAAGAATGAAGAGTGAGAGATAATTTGAAAAGGAAACAAGTGGAGAAGTATGGATAACCAGAAAATACTAAGTATAACGAAGCCAAATAGCATCGGGCTACTGTGATTAAGCCAAGTCAGATAAATGATAAGTAACTTTTATCAGGTAGATGTCAGTATCGATGAGGAATAATGATTTTTTTTCATTGAAGAACTCCGAAATCCTTGTCTGAAATACCCGATGGATGGAGTATCGTCCAGCAGTTTCTCTTCATTTCTTTTCCTCGTTTTCTTCTCTCTCTCTTCATCCTTTCTTCTCAGTCCTCCTTTTCACTCAAATTTTTTAAATCTTCAAATTTCAGTTTTAAGACAGTATTTCTACTTACTTATCTCAGTAGACAACATGATCAATAATTAATTGGTAAGGGTGAGGAAAGGAAAAGAGGAAGGAGGGGGAAAAGGATTTGAAAGATCAGTGTCGATCGAAATTGAGTTTCTCAGACAGTCTGAAGTAAGGTCTCTGTTTCTCCGTCCTTATTTATGCCTCACTTTACTGTTTCATCCTGAAATCAGACCTCTTCCTTTCCATCTCTCTCTCTCCTTCACTTCATTTTCTCTTCCAATTTCAATCTCTCAAGTTGAGAAGAATACTTGCAAAATTTTTACTGAAATGAATGTGTGAGTGTACGTGAACTTGCGTGATTGACATTTCTGTTGTTGCTGTTTTCTTGTCGGCTACTAATAAACATCCGGAAGCAATATGTCAAGTTTCTTGAAAGTATGCCTACGATTTTAATACTATCCATGATCGATCGTATGCCGAGATACGTACGATACTCAGCCCTTAAATATTTTACAAATGATGTACAAAAATTCATTTTGTCAACATTTTTCAAATTTTCAATAAAAGCTTTTTGAAGTCGCAAATCACAATGGACATCCATAAACCGTTCTAGTTTTTATCTATTCGCATGATTCATTCAGCACAGATTCATTTTTGTCGAAAATCAATATAGTATAGTATACAAAATATCATTGGTTTATTTACTGAAGTAGCAGTCGAATTTGAGCACTTGCATAAATAACTGTATCGTAATAAAATGTTACTATTCATTATATTCCATTAGTTGATTGAATTGTCAAGTATATATAACCTCGGAACGGATATAATTCGGAAGTAAAGAGCTTAGGGTGAAGTCCAGCTCACGTGACTCGTAATTTATATTTATGTCATTATTACTTATTTAATAAAATCGAACCATTTCTCTGATAATTTGATTGCGAATGCATTTTGTTAACTGCGTTGACGCTTAATTTCATTTTCGCTGCTCTTTTTTCATGAGGAAATTTTTACGTAAAATCGAACTTGTGACCTTAAGAGCTGCAGGCATAAATGAAGCAGTAGTTATTCGATCACTTAGATTTTTATGATACCAAAAGTGGAAAAAAAATACAAAACTTGGTTTGCAAATCAATAAGCAATTATAGAAAGAGCTTTCTGCATTTACTTATTTTTCGCCTTCTTCATTTCACTACCCGGTGCTGCATTCAGGTTTAGGGGTACGGTATTTGAAATTTAATATTTTTCACCTTTCCACTGAATAACTATGACCGTCTTCCTCCGTTGCTTAACATTCATCTACTTCATTTATGAGTTTTATAATTGTCCCATTTATAGTTTTATATTTACACTTATTTACCATCCACCCATAGCTCAGCTGTCTGTTTACCTCTCTCACTACCTGTCCACGTACCTTTTATGTGTCTATTAACCACTGTTTATCTACTTTCTTATTCATCCATTTGCCAAAATATTTATCAACCTACCACTGCTTGACCATTTATTCATTTGCTTACATCTGCCGCCCACATATTTGTTTTTCTACATGCTACCTAATATCTCGCCGGGTCAAATGCTCAACTGTGTCTCTGTTTCATTACCTATCTAGTTTTCAAACTCCTTACCTTATTAATTAAGAGTAACTTATCTGCATGTCATTGATATTTTGTATGTGTTGCACGTGTTGGCTGGTCAATCGGTCACCTTTATGAATACATCGGTGGAAATGCCTCTTAAGTGGCATAATGATGTGCAGTGACAATGAAGTATAAACGAATACGTATATATCCGCAGTATACGTTTTGATTCCCATCATAGCTAAGCCACCGCTAATTAGGCTACTGACAACATGCCTATGACGCGGTCGGCGCCTGTTTTATTATAAAATTATTGCACGTTTACTCACGCTATATTATGCAAGTATGGAACGCGAAACATCTTACAAGTAGAAGCTCGCGTTTTCATGTATATTCCTCTAAGTATGAAATTTAAGACTTACCAATGAGAAAGAAAACTTGAAATTGAAACCTTTACTATACATCTTTATATTCTGAAATCATTTAGGCAATACGTTTAAAAAACAATTGGTAAAACGTTTGTTTTTTACGTGACGTGCCGATACACTTTTTATTTGTGCAATTACCATTGGTTGTTCCGTGGAACAAGAAGTGTAATTTTAGAAGCGTAATGCTTTAGAAGTCGTGCAATATTCGTTAGCTCATCATTGATGTCAACGTTGCTTACGAAAATAACGTCTACCAGCCAACAGCTACGTTCCAACTTCAAGGTTAATCTGGCTGAGAACAATAATGATAATGGATGTTGTGAAATGCAGGAAGAACTACCACTTAGTATCAATTCAGCCACCGCAAATCGTTAGTGCTTGCTTACTTAATCTTAGATAGGTCGTGTGAAAACTGTTCGATCTTTCTTTTTCGTCATATCATACCACTGGTTTGCTTACCTTTGCTTGTAATTTTTTTTGGATCGATAAGTGAAGCTTTCCAGCAATTCATTCTCCTTTTGTTTTTATATGTAAGTGGTGATAATTGGTCTTAATTTTCAACATTTTTAAACTTTTAAAGATTTTTGAAGTTCAAATTGGGCTGTTTGAAATGTTTGCATCTAAGACTGAAGCACTTTGAAATATGATACTTCGATATTCAAGACCGTGTGGTAGTGGAAAAGCATGACTCAGAACTTAAATTAAATTCGAGAATTTGTGGGGAAGAGAATGCCGATATTCAATTTTAAGACAGTTCACAAAAAGTTAAGCAACTTCAAACATAAGTCTCAAAAGCATTGCTGAATAAACTATAGTGACAAAATTTATCCCATCATTTCTGTTTTCCAGTACTGTTAGACTACTCTTTCCCTTTTAATTAATTTAAAATTCCAGGAACAAAAGAATCCAAGCTATTAGCGTTTTGTCAACAAATAACTTTACGGAGGGTTTTCCGCTTGGTCGGTTTTAGTATCGGTTCATATCCACTTGCTTATGTTATTGCTGCTATCATAATGTCAGTTATGTCATTCGGAATTTATTATCTTAAACTAGAAGATCGAGTTCGTGATGGTTATACACCAACGACATCACCCTCAAGACGAGAAGCAAATTTGCTTCGAGAATTTACAAATTCGTTTGGTTAGCTTCTTCTTTGTTCATGATTTGAAATCCAAATTTACATAAAATTTTTATGTTTAATTAATATTTAATAGATTTCAATCGATTTTAGAGCTGCTAAGCATTGAATTACTGGAGGTCAGATCGTCAAATGATGATATATGTCTTAAAAAGTTGTTGGAGGTTAATGTTGTGATAATTTGTAAGTTTTTATAGTACTGGAAATTTGAAACTTACAGCAGGTAATTCCTCTACTGACAAGTAACTTTACATTCACAGATATGTATGGAAATTCGTTCTTGATTAATTGTCTCCTTGTACGTTAGGTGATCCAACTTTAACGACATTAATGCTGCAAGCTCGTGATGGCGGTTCCATGCATCGTCTGAAGTACTTGAAAGAAGCAGTTCGATTACATCGATATTTTATGAATAATTTCACTGTTGAAGTGCCTTCTACCGGTGAACGATTCGTCTACAGGGAAATATGCGGGTTTTCATGCAATGCAAATATCGTCATCGAATACTTTCACGTACGTGCGTTCTGTTTATGAAACATAAATGATTCTGATTATGAGATGGATTGAACGAAATAGAACGGTTTGATACAGAGTTCCTTCAGAAATTCTTACCGAGACCTTTGAATCTTTTTTCTTTACGCATTCGCATACTTCCTCCTTATATGCTTATCAAATGTATGCTTAGATTCCGGATGAAAATATGATTTCGAAGTTTTGTCTTCGAAATATAAAATAAGCGCAGTGAGACAAATAGTAAAATATGTATGTAACTTGTAACCCATCTTTCTTCAGAATGCATTATTAGAGGAGTACAAGAAAGAGAAAATGGGCCAAGTACGTAGCGAAGAAACCAATCTCACTTATCCAATTGCTAAAATTACTGGCTTTGATATTCATTTGGAACGTAATTTTTACGGCGTTCGCTTACGATCGTATACTAACAGTGGAAATAATCGTAATAACAACAGCAACAGTAGCAAAGTGGACAGTAGCAGGACAGATTCTGAAGAGACAATCCTGAAAATGATCACCAATATTGAATATATCCAGGTGATATATATGATATATAAAGTATAAGAAACCTGGCATTTATATGAAATACTAATTGTTGCCGCATAGACTATATGTTCGATTGAAAGATCTGAAGATTAAAAGTACAGCTCTTTCATTTTCAAACTGATCAAATCTTATTTGATAATGTCAGCTGCCTCTAGACAGCTCCCAAATAATTTATAACATAATAAGTATATTACTCATTTTCCTCAACAGATGTTTTGGCATTCAATGACTAGAAGAGTGACAAACTTCTTTCAGGTCATTTTCATGTTATTTCAAGGACAAGTAACTAGCAGTAACATGGAAGCAAAGCTTAGTGCCTGGGAAGTAGCTCTGTATGAATATGCTACACAAAGCTATGTTGATCAACCAATAAAAATATTGGTGCGTCCCGAATGTTTCTCTCGTTTGCCACGTATTACTATATGACAATTCAAAGATATTTGCTCTTCGAGTTCCTTATCGTTTTTAAAGGATAGGCTAATCTTTCAGTGAATTTAATCCAAGTTAATGGGGTTCACTATTCAGTAGAAAATTAATAGAAATTTTGAACATTTTCAAATGATTACTTACTTTTCAACACAAAAAGTAATTATGGATAATGAATGATAATCATCATACTGAATAGAGGGAAATAAGAGTTGAATTTCCATTTTTTGATAGAAAGTTAGAACTTTCATTCTGTTAGTCGAGATATATCTTTCCCTCAACCTTTTAATTTCAAGAGAAGAATATAAATACAAAATTACAGGTACTTGGATCAGAAATAGTCAATCAGGAGCTAATCAAGGATTCACAACGGATGGCACCCTATTTTATTGCTGGTTTATTTTTTCTCTCTCTCTCTCTTTCTATTCACTTTTGTATAAGAATGTTGTACTTCATTCATGATACGAATGAAAGAAGGAAAAGGTGGCAAGTATTAATAATGTAAAGGAATGGGTGGATTGATTGAATTTAATTTTTACTTACTTTTATGGAATATTATTAACAAATTTCGATCTAAATTTATATCGGAATATAATAACATATTTCTAGTTCTTTTCTATATTATAGCTTAGTTTTCGATCGATATTTTGTTGCAAATTGCACTGAAATAGAGATTCCAAAAAATAAGACTCTTTTAATTATATAAATTTTTGAATTTTATAAGTTTAAAATTCAACTAATGGATGGTAATGCGTAGTTTGCTATACATTCATATGGAGCACTAATTTTGTAGCGCAACTGTACGCAACTTGAGAATCATTCCACTTTTGAACCATCTACTTTAATCTATCCATAGGTTAGTATAGCGAGCGATATTTTAAAATTTTTTCATAATAATGTCAAAACTTTTTAAAAGTATCGATACATATTGATTGATAAAGACAAGAAGAAATCAGTGATAGACAAAGAATTAATTGCAGTCATGTCAGTATTAGAATAATTGGTTTTATGTAGCGCAACCGAACATATACGTGTTGTTATGCATATCAGTGAATGACATCCATGTTTATCAGTTTATTATCAACAGAAAGAGGAAATGATAACGTTAAATATCCTTGAAATGGCAAAATTTTTGGTAGAGCGAAATATGAAGGGATAATAATTTGCAGTTTTAATTTAAAAGGAAATAAGAGAGTAGAAGCGGGGAAAAAAAAGGAAATGATTTATTGGATACATTTCTAGAAATAGTTTTATCTGTTGATAAGCTAATTGATAGCGAGCAAATTGAACTTTCGATTTCCTTAAATGATTGACCTGGTTGTAAGTTATTTTGTTTTCTGTTAATTAATTTAGTCGTAATCTGTCTTTTTGACAACCAAATCGTATTTGGCATGAAATATCGTTGATACAACGGCGACATGCAATTTGTGCCTTCTAAGCAGCTCGGGCCACATTTGGATATCCAATCCTACAATCAACAATGAATGTGCCATTCCGTCGATTCTATTTTCTTTTCTTATCCCCCACTGCCTGAAGAAAGCTCTATTCTGCATCCACAAATTAAAAACCAAAATTCAAATTTCCTTTTTGATTGACAATAACTCCACGACTTAATGTCTCCCATTTTATTAACAGATTTGTCATTGCCAAGATTTCTTTTTTTTCTCTCTATTATTTGCACCTTCTTTCAATTAGGAGGGGATTAACCTGGTTGTAAGTTGTTTTGCTTTCTATTAATTAATTTCCGTTGTTTTCATTCCGTATTCGGTTCTGATACCGCTGGTATAAATGCTTCATCAATAGTAATACATATTAGCTATTTGGCAATAAGTATAGGTACTGATGAATTTTTTGGATAATGCAACCATATCACTTGCTTATCTGGATCGCTTATTTGTCCAATCGGAATGCATTTAAAAATCTATTCCTTCAATGTAAAAGATAAGCTGATATCATTCCTCATTTACTTATAGTTTGGATAAGAGAAGAGAGGTGAAGAGAGGTGGTTTAACATAAAAATCTAACATAAATTGCAGCGTCAAGAGGATAATTGTGTGAAAACAGAAAATTCTTGGATAAAAAATGAAACACTTCGTTTAATTTTGGAAGACAGAAAATTTTTCAAGGAAATATAAAACCAACCGTAAATTTTCGTCGTTTACCTCCATTGAAAATTTTCAAAATTATCTATTAGTTGAAGATTACATCAATTTAATTTTAGATCTGACCGGTGAAGATAGTGAAAGTACAAGTTTTCCATACATCATTTTGAATACCACTTAGAGATAACTTGTTGAAATTAGCTCCATTTCAGGTTTCTTAGCTATGTTTTTGGTGGTAGCTATCTCAGTACTTGGCAGTGCCTTATTACTTGGTGTTATGCATCCAGCCAAGTTAATCGTTGCACTTGGTGTTATTGCATGTCCTATCCTGGCAATCACCGTTACCTTTGGGTTATTTTCGTTAGCTCAACTCCGAACAAATACAATTATGCTTATTATGCCTTTCCTGGTGATGGGAATTGGTAAGTGAAAGATAAAATTATTTATTCTAACAATGAATGCCATTCCATTTTGGTCAAATTATAACACTATCAAGTAGAAAGAAATTTTAAAAAGGAAGATTACTCTTCTACAATTCATGTTATAAGTAACGTAAGTGAGTTAGATGTAGTAATTATAGTGCAATTATTCGTAACATAATTTAAAAAATATTCGAATTGGATCTTAGAAGTGCTTTAACTAGAAGTCCCGCGAATCACTCTTATCATTTCGTTTGATCCGGTGATCGCACAGAAATTCAGTTTGCCTTAACTAATTCTTTGCAATTGTTCGACCTTCCATTGGTATCTAAGTCGTACACAAATACATACAAATACTTTTTTGTCGAAATGATTCCATGCTTGTTTGTTTCCTCAAGTCTTTTAATGGTAATGTCAGAAACTAATGTTACCTGTCTCATTGTTAGATCATTCGAGAAATTCATTACATATTATAGTTGTGATGCCAATAGCATCCCGTAAATTATGTAACATACGTGATCTCATGAAGCAGTATTATAATGGCACAGATAACTTTCAGTTGTCCGAATTTTCCGTTTATGTTCCAATATCATTGAATCATTATTGATCAGTTTTATAGGCGTTAACGGAGCATTCCTAGTAATCCATTCATGGTTAGGGTCAGCAAGTGAATGTTCTATACCTCAACGACTCGGTTTTGTGTTAGAAGAAGCTGGACCTTCGGTCACAATTTCCACATTTACCAATGTGATCACATTTGGTATCGGCGCATTGACTCCGACACCAGGCGAGTTCGCTTCTTTTTACAAATATTCCCGACCTTTGTCCACATGACAGTGATACCCTCAGTGATTTAATTTACTATAAAAGAGAACAATTTTAATAAATGGTTGTTTATATTTCAATAACTGATTTCGAATAGTTTTCCGTAATGCTCATTTTCGTATTTGGTATCTAATTTCGATAAAATTTGGCATTTTATCGAACGGTGCTAATGTTATCATTTTTCTATTTTAGAAATAGCACTATTTTGTTTTGAAACAGCAATAGCACTTGCATTTGCATATATTTTCACATTGGTTTTGTTGTGTCCACTGCTTTATGTGGCGACTGTCGTTGAACGGACGAGGAAAAAGAATAATGGTTATCCCATGGTTGTATTTTGGTTTTGTTTCATTCCTAATTTCAAAAATAATATTTTGACAAAATTCAGCTTCATACTTTATTGAGATGTCGAAGAGAGTGATGAAAAAATTCCTAAATAAACTACAACCAGCAAATTGGTCGAAGTCGGAAAGATCCTCAGAGCTTACTCGGCAAATAGATTAAGCGAAAATTTCCGAAGTTTTGACACATGGCCGTTATCCGGCATATGTTAATAATTAATTTTGATTAGGAAAATGAACATGCGCTATGCATTAAAAAAAGCGTGTAAATGTGAAATCAATTACAGTTTCTAGATTTAAAATTAAAATGTGAGTCACGAACTTTATTAAGTTTATAGCGAAATATTTTGGTAAAGCATAATAGAGCAATAATAACTTATGTTTGATCTTGCCAGGTTAAACATAAATTAATTTGATGTTGACTGTCGGTTGTTACAGCAGAGTTGATAAGAAAACAACTTCTAGAACTATTCCGAATACTCAAAAAATTGAATATGTATAAATACTTTCGTATGATATTTATCAATTGATATCTTCAGGTTATCATTGGATTAAATTCTATATTGAAGTGTTACTGTCGTCTGATAACATCGAAACTATTCTGTGTGTTGGCTTTCATTGGTATTCTAATCTATTGGTTCTTTAGTGCCATTGGTGCAATAAATATTGAAACACGGTTGGATGTAGAGAAATTGCTTCCAAAAAATTCACCTTTGCAAGAAGCAAATGCTATGATCTCAACCACAGGTAATTCTTTCTATATCCGCTTTATTGTTAATGATCTTATCTTCTTAATAAGGTTGTTGTTTGGAAATATAGAACTAATTAATGAAAACATTTGATGTAGCAAATCTATCCCGTAACCAGAGTATCATTTAATATAGACATGGTAATAATTGTTCGGAGAGTTCGTAATAGATCTTGCTTAGATGTTTCTTCATTAGTATTTGACTGGATTAGGTTTGGATTCGCGCAAACGTGGCTTGATTAGATTACAGTTTGGACGGAATATTATCCTGTAATGATTTTGGTTAACAGTCCTTTGGATATACGAAATGAACGCGTTCTTAAACGATTCGATGCGATGGTCAATGATTTTGAAACATTGGAAAAATGTCGAGGTAAGGGATGGTATTAAGTTAGTAATTTCAATAATGTTAAATTCTTTTTTCGAAAACAATAAGGTTTTCTTAGAACAATTGAATACATTGGAAAAATATCCCATTTAAATATTTCAGGAAAAGAATTTACTCTTCTTTGGTTACGCGATTACAGAACATATTGGTGGGAGGCTTTGTTGTATGATTTTGATTATTTTTCGGATGATACGATAACACTAACAACAACAACTCCACAACTCTCAAAACAAGGGGCAAATTTTGAAAAGGAAATGATTGATTACAGCAAATTGAATGATTTTCTGTTTTCGCCACTTTATAAGCACTGGAAAAATTTTTTAAAATTAAGGTGATATTTTGAAATTTATTTAAAGTCAAGATAATATATTATGTATCCTGGATTTTAATCCATAAAGTATTCTTAACGACCTGTCAAATATTTTCGTTGGAACACATTACCTTTAATAGCCTTTAATACCTTTAATACGAGGTGCACGCTAGGTGTGTTCTATAAGTAAATAAGATATCATGCCACGAAATTTTTGCTACGACAACTTTTATTTGACTTCTTTCACTTAATTTTGTTTTATACTTCTACCTTAAGTTTGCTTTTTACTTGATATTCTCCTACTACAATTTGCATTTTTCCTAACATCTCAGATTCATTCCTATTAGGTTCTTTCAAGTTATTATAAAAGGATTTTCAATCTCTTTCTTCAAAAGGAATGATTCGGATATACCGGTGAAAAGTTTTTGTTTCGTGGTGATATATCAGAATTCGACCAGTTGGAAAGAACGAATTGAATTAATGCAAAAATGGCGAAGCATTGTTAATTCTTATAAAGACTTGAATGCATCTGTTTGGGAGGCTAATTCGATGTTTGTCGATCAAATGCTTTCATTAAAAACATTAGCTTTACAGGTAATAAATTAAATTAAACGATTAAATGACGAAGAAATGTTAGTAACTGACAATATGCATGGAATAATTATGTTATTTCAAGAATGACATGAGGGACAAACTAATAGAATGGTCTTTTTCTAGAATTAATTCCATTAGTTTTTCCGAAGGTAACTGTGAAAGTTCAATGTTTTTTAAGGCTTGTGTTTGGACATTAATTTGCATGACAGCAGTGTGCGGATTATTCATCCAGAATCCATTCAGTGTAATTGTCGCATCTCTTACCATAGTATCCATAAGTTTCGGTAAGTATAATTAATTTATTAGGTTTACTCAAAACAGATTGTCATTGAGTATCTCTTTGATAAAGCATTATGAAAATATCTCTCAATAAGTTAAAAAAAGATAAAGAACGGTTTCTTTAGACAAAATTTAGAGAGTTGAAATATGAAGAGGATGAAACAGATTTCCTGTAAAATAATCTGTAGAATAGAGCTCCCAGATTAGAAGAGCATTTGAAATCACTTAATTAATGAATTATTGACCCACATTAAATTAAACGGTTAAATGATGAAGAAATGTTAGTGACTGATAATATCCATGGTGCAATTATGTTACTTCAAGAATGGATGTAATGCGCTGAACATCGATGCTATCCCTACTAGAAATAACTCTCCTAAAATTTCGGCACAAATTCTGCTAATGTTGACAAGTTTTTCAATGACAAGAATTGAGGACCTAAATGATAATATAATCGTCCATGACCTGATAAATGCAACCCATTTATTATGTATGTATCGACTCCTTAATTTCAAGATGATTTCGAGTCACTTCGGACTAAAGTAATTTGAGCTTTTTACATCTATTCTATCCGTGTTTGAATTCTTATGATAAAAGTGATTTATGAAAGAGAAATGTTACTGCCACCACTAGTGCTATTACTAACAAAGATGAAGGGGCGCCCTTAGCAGGAAGTGCAACAAGTGCTGGGAAATTATTGAAGGCGTGATTGGGTTTTTGTCTTGGTGGCATTTGGATCTTGATCCGGCAACGCTTTGCGCCATATTGATGTGCATTGGGATGTCAGTAGACTTTACCGCCCATGTATCTTACCATCATCAGGTGAGTAGTATTATTCTTTAGGGTTTTCATGATATGCAATTAGGTTCCATATCCATAGACTTTTTTAGCTTGATACATTCTATGTTTTTCATTTACACGTCGTTTCCAAATGGTACAATAAATCTCAGCTTGGCCATGCTGCTGAGATTTATCGTTATTGCATGTTATAGCTCGGAGAGAAAAAAACAATCAAAGGAATAAGAATAACGAAATCACGGTTGGAGAACAATAAGGCACGTTTAGAATACACGTTAAAAAGTGTAGCATGGCCAACACTACAAGGTGGAATCAGTACCGTTGCTTGCATTATACCGTTAGCATTTTTACAGGTTTGATATTTTATGAAATTAAAGATAAAATTAACAAATTGAAATACACTATGTGAAGCTAGTTGTATTAGGCTTTTATTCGTCATCTTATCCTAAATAAGGATGGATTCGGAGTGAGAGAAATAAAAATTTGATTTAGATGAAAATCATTTACAAATTAAAGCAAAAAACAAGCAAAAAAACATTTACGAATCGGACTTGATTATTGTATTTTAAGAATTATCCGAAGACATACCAGGCAATTTTCGAAGTATACAGTAAACAGATATTTGGTAATTTGAGAGGTTTATTTGATGACAAAAATAATCTCGAGATAATGGATCTATCTCATGATCGGTTTGAGTCTAAAAAAACCATATCTTTTTTGTGTCATTTTTCAGAATTATATTCCATTGGTATTTGTGAAAACGATATCACTGGTGGTAATTTGGGGTCTGTTTCATGGTCTTGTACTACTGCCAACATTTCTGTCATTAATACCTCACTTTCTATTGGAATTTAATTGTTATCGGGCAATTTTCGGGAATCATATATTCCATGCCACCGCTGGTATCGATGCTTATAGTAGTAGCGGTGGTACCGGTGATGCTGGTGGTAGCAGAAAGGAAGAGGATAAGGTTGTTCATAATAAGGAAGATAAACATATGAATGCCACTGAACTACGAATACTACGGACTAACGAACAGTTGTCAATTATGATAGAAGCATGACAGACGAATCTTTTCTTCTTTGGTATATTAATCGAACAATGAATTCTTCAATTCTAGTGTGACCAAGTCCGGATCAGGAAAAGTTTAAAGTGCTAGGACAAAAAGACTGTAACTATCGTTCCATAAGAGAATGAATTTGATAGAAGTGCACCTTTTCATTCTTCATTAATCAGTATTCAAAATTGATCATTATTGAATCTGCTCCTCTTTTTTCTTTCTGTTGTTAAATTGGTATTGTAATTAATGTTTTTGTGTTTGTGTTTCCACTGCTATGAAACAACAAGTTAAAGAACATCAAGAAAATTAGGATTAATTTTTGTTTTGTCAAAACGAGAGTGTTTGGTACTTCCGAAACAAATCTTAGACCAGGAAAGGCAAATTCATTATATGCCTCCAGCATAACATATCCAACTACCGAAGAATCTTTGCTTCAAGTCCAAAATTGTTCATTCCCCGGCAGTAATATAATGATTATGTGAGGTCAAAATCTGAAGTTATTTCCATCTTAGGAAAAATCAATAAAAGCGATAATCTTTTTGGACATCGTCTCATTCATCAAGCAACATGATGTGTTGCTTGATGAATGAGATTTACCAGTAGTTATATTTGGAAGGCGCCTTTTTGAAGGTGTAAGGGTACTGAGATAGACATTTCATTTCTTTCTTGATAAAAGGTACCTGGTAACTTCTGACTGTAGAGTATAACTCGTCTTATCCTTTGATTTCCTAAGCCTCTAATTCAGACATTCAGGCTTCGTCCTCGAGATTTTCTCATAGCCGATCGCCGCACAAAACCATTCCATTTAACGCGTCCATATTTCATGAAATTCGTCCACCACAGTATTTTTTTCGGTCCAAGTATTACATGTTAAAGCATAGTCTACATCCCAACAAATTCCTACCGGGGCAACCATAACGCGCGACCCACGAAAGAAATTGACAGAGATATCAATTGCTGTTGCATATTTTAGAAAGTCCAATTTAATGAAAATCAGCAACACAAGAAAAAAATGAATCAGTCAGGCAAAATTCGCGCAAAAATATGAATGACATTTTATCAAATCGCGACGAATGGATATTTTCGAATTGTTTTCCGACGGATAGATATTTCCGAATTTGGATCCCGAATTTCTGGTAATCAATTTCAGAGATTTCCAAACGAAGATCGAAATCCATAGAACACAGAAAACAGTTCTATCGTAAATGTCACATTGCTGATACTGGAAAATACCGCCGAAACCCTAAAATATTTTAGAGTCCCACTTAACTTTTCTGAAAACCTCGCCTTGGCATAAATTTGGGGTCTCAAAGTCCTGCGAGATCAGTACGTTTCATCACGTTTACGGAATTATTATTGGAAAGATTAACTAAGAGAAAGGAAATAAAGTCCGAACCTTTTAAACCTTCAATCTTATTAGTGAATCTGTGTACGATTGCATAGCAAGGTTTTCTTAAATTCGAAAATTCTCTTCACTGATTACAAAAAAAATTAGACGTAAAACACCTCTGCATTACAAAAACTAACTTTGAATTTTGAAAATTAAAGTGTTTTGGCAATTTTTTTCGAAAAATTTCGTATAATAAAATTGCTCCTTTTTTAGATTCAGATTTTTTAAAGAGTAAAAACGAATCTGAATGGAAAGAATTAAGCAAGAGTTGTACTATTATATATCTGTCATCAGCTATCAATCTTGAACTGATTCCCAGTGAAAGTGCAAAAAAGAACAAAATTTCAAGAGAAAAAAATCATAAAACAACTCAAAAAATTCAACCTGAAAGCACATATCTCTCTGATCAAAATGATGATACAAGTAATGAAACGAATTTCCAAAAAAAAAATCCATTTCAACAATTTAAATTATTTAAATATCGAAAGAAATAATAAAAATATTTCAATTGAAGATGAATGAACGCAACAAAAGCAACCCCATAACCACTGATATTTGTAAATTATATAAATCATGAATTAGTACTAAAACTAAAACTCTCCCAAAAAGTTGCAGTTAAGCTAAGGTTTGCTTATAAAACATCGTCACCATAACTATTGACCATCGATTCAGCAACAAATGTCACAAAATCATTCAAACAGTTCATGGGGCCAATGATATTTATGACCATTATAAAATCTCATATAATTCAGCCACAAATCACAAAAAATTAAAGTCCCGTGAAATGTTTCCACACAATAACCTCCACAGATCTTTCCTGGGTTCCGCAAATAATCTTTTATCTTTGACATCATTATGTCCATTATGTAGTCCAAATTCTGCCCGGAAAATATAAACTTTTCGAGATCTACTTTGAAAAATTGTTGCACAAACATTTCAGTCCAAAGAAAAACATCATCATGGATCACGCCTCACATATATTTACAAATATCACGATACCTATAGCAATAATAATTGACCAAGAAGCGTATACAGCAGCAACGAATAAGTGATTCGAGCTTTCTTTCCCTAAGGTCCTTTTCTTTTCCCTAAGGTTCAGAATTTTGGATAACAATTGAAAATCCCTGCTCAGATGATTGTAACAATTGTCTTCCAGCTCAAAACCCAATCCAATTTACCGTATTTAGATTTTCTTAAATCGAAGAATTTGATAGGCACAGATTCTACTAACATGAAACGTTTATTTTCCTATAAGAAAGGAGAAAAATAACTGAACCAGCTACCGGTAAAAACTAAACTTCACCACGTCTAGGACATTCCCATGGAAAAGAAATTTAGCTCAATCGTTGCTCTGGAATCGGCACGAATGTAAGAAAATCCAAATCAAAGAGACAGTCAACGGAAGAACTCCCAGTTGGTAACATTACGATTGCGACAATTAAAAAGGTACCTATCAGTATACCCATAATATCAATTCATTTCATAAGATTTATTATGCTGATAAGAATCGAATCTTTAGTAATCATCGCGATAATGACTTAATACTTTCTTGTAATATGCTAACTTTACCAGGATAAAAAATCGAAAGGATAAAGGTATTAAAACAGCAACAATCAGTAACTCTTCTTAACCAAATCAAGGCTTTAAGTCACCTAAAAGTATCAATATAATTAACATACCCATAATGATTCCCAAATACAAACAACACATGCGCCTACCAAATCACCGCTACCATAACATGCCATAACATATCACATGCATATATATATATATAATATATATATATCACTTCATATCACCAAATGGAGAACAGAACGGAATATATACCTTCTTTGATAAAGACGTTATTTCTTCGATTGACTTTTTGCATATTCTAACAAGAAATTCCTTTGCATTGCTTGCTGTGCTTGCTGCAATTGTCGTACCATCTGTGGGCTACTACTAAACATTGCAGCTGCAGCAGCCGGATTCATTGAAGCTGCCAATGCTGCCAAAGGATTAGCTGCAGCTGCAGCAGCAGCATTCGATGCAACATTTCCGGATGCACTGCTTTGCTGAGCATTTTGAACCGCCTGTGCAAGTGCTGCCATTGCCAAATTAGGTAAACGCTGCTGCATTAACGGATTCCACTGTAGCTGAAAGAAAACTAATTGGTATCCAAACCACTGAAATGAATGCCAAAACAAAACACAGCACACTGTCACAATGAAATGAAAGAATACCCTCCCTAAATTATTGAAATTGCAGAATCCTGTATGTTTCCTCCTCTTTGCACATATTCAGCATGCTGCGAAGTAAGCATTTCCTGGCAGATTTACAGAAGTATTTGCTCCAAAAAAATTACAAAAACACTGTTGGTCAACACAATTTTAATCTTGAACTTGAATTTTTGTGCACATTCCTTTCCGCGCTGAATGATTTCTCATTTCTTTCGCGATTCCAGATATTTCTGCTTTTTTTTAACAGAAAAGAGGAAAAAGAGGATGATTTTTCGTACCTGCAACATATTTGGTGCATTGAGCAAAGGATTTGCCATCATAGCCGCAAGCATAGGATTTGTCTGACGGAGCGCTACCGCAGCTGCCATCTGTTGCTGCAAGAAATTACTCGTACCGGTTGCACCTGCTGCTGCAGCAAGTGCCGCTGCTGCAGCCGCAGCTGCGGCATTCTGCGAAGCAGCTTGTGCTGCACTGCTACTGTTCGTTGTTGCAGGCCTTTTGTATGAACCTGATTTGGTATGATGCTGCTGATGGCTTACCTATAAAACACAGTTTCTTAAAACCTCCTTCCTCTAAGGCTTCCACAACAAGTGAAATCTAAGTGAGTGTAACCAGGTTTATTTTAAAGTGTGAAAATACTTACGGAAGAAGTGGAAGCTTTTGGTGCATTAAGTGAGGCACCAGAGGAGGAAGGTAGTGTTTTTATAGCAGCTGCGCTAAGAGGCGGTGTAGCTGGCGTTGATGAGCGAGGTGTTGATGAAGAAGGCACAGCCGTTTCGAATTTGCCCTCTGCTATCTGCTTTTCCAATTCCTGAAGTAAAATGAACGGTTAACTATCATTTCTACATTACTAACTATCATTTCTACATTAGTTATAGAAATCATCGTTCTTGTCATCCAAATCTTCCAACGATAAGGAAACTGATAAGTCACTGATATCAATATATATTACATCAAAAACATTAATATTGAAGAAACATTAACATTATTTTAGAAACATTATTGTCATCCTTACTTGTTCTTTTTCCATAACTTTATTGAAAGCTTTCCTCAGCAATGCGGTATGCTCCTGGCGTAACTTTTTCTTCTGCGCTGCCTTAACGCATGCGTCACAGTAGAGATTTAATGAATTCTCGTCTGCTCCGATGGCACGCCAAACCGGTGTAAAATCGGTACCACATTCTTCGCATAGATAAGGCCCCTCTGTGACACGTCTGAAAATAATATTTCGTAAAAAATTTTTTTTATAAAAATAAGTGGATCGATAAAGTTTTGAGTTCTTCCAAACTTTAGTCAATGATTACTGCTTATGCAAAGATTTTTTTACTGTAGACGACATATACGGCCATATATGTACATATACCAAATCACCACCTCAGTAATATTCAGCAAATTTAAACCATGCCAGCATCACGTTTGAAAATGTCACCTTGTCATACCTTACTCTGTAAATTCCGATCAAAAGCAATAATTCCCAAGAAATTTCTTTCTACACAAAAAGTAAACTTACTTGACAGCTACTTTATCCTTCAGCAACCTTTGAACAGCGATATCTAGACCCAAATACATAAGAAAATCAGGTTGATTACCGTTAGGGATAAAATGCATATCCGGAGGTGGAGGTCGTGGAGGTGGAATCTGAAATTAAGCGGATTTAACCTCTGTTCGAGAAAATATGTGACTGATTAAATTTGGGAAAGAAAAAAATCAAGAGAATGTCCGAATGAATGTCATAGCATCAAAATTATCAAAAATAAACTTTAAGGATATCCGGAAATTCGGAGGCTTACTGAATTTCAATTTGTTTTACAAGCAAAAATTACGGTAAAATGTTAGTAAAAAATTTTGATAGAATTTGCCCTTCTTCATTCATCCCATATTTGTTTTTTACCAGCTATAGTTCAGAAAATTCTTGGAATATTATTAAATGTAAAATCGCTAGCACTTAAAAAGACATCGTATATACTGACTTGCAATAACTGTTGCTCCAACTGTCTCCGTAGTGCAAGTTTAGCTGCAGCAGCTCTTTGGGCAGCGGTTTCCTTTGCGGCTAATGCAGTTGCAGCACTGTTTCGTGAATGATGATGTTGCTGATGCTGCTGTTGTTGATGTTGTGAAAGAAGTGCAGCGGTTGCTAAAGCTGCTGCGTGTTGAGTTAAACGACCTAAAGTTACTTGTTTTACGTTCACGATATTTAATCTATATTTAATGCAGTGTAAATTTTCACTGCACAGTACAATATACTTCTAAACTGCGCACAACCAATCTCTCAATACGTCCGCTTTTCTCCATCATTCTATTAGTAATTTCTTGGAAAGATGGCCATGTTTGCATCTAATACAGCACCTTCAATAAATCTGAACACCTTCAAGCAATTATTTTCTGATGCAACGCTAATTATACAACAGTAATGGTTAAAGTAATTTGTCAACAAATACTGGCTCTCTAAAAGCGTAATTCAAACAAAACAATGAGAGATCATCTACACAAAAATTATTAACTTACCATTATTAGCTTGGGCTTGTTGCTGAGCTTGTTGCAACAACGCTTGAGCCGCAGCTGTATTTAACAAGCCACTTTTAGCTGCATTCTGTAATAACTGCTGCTGTTGTGGTGTCAAGTTCAAATTCATCAGTGCCGCTGCAGCCGATGCGGCAGATGCAACTGCACGTGGCGATGCGTTAGAAGTTGACGCTGTAAATTCTAACAAAAATAAAATTATACATAAAATAAATAAAATAAAATATAAATAAAACGTAAATAAAATCATCATGATAAACAAAATATGTCAATGCACCTTATTTATGCTAACTTATTAACTTAATTAAAAAAATCATCGTTTTTCTTAGGAAATGCGTTAATTGCTAACCTTTTGAATGACTATTTGATGTGGATCGATTTTGTACAGCAGCAACTGGCGGTTTATAAGCATGGCCACTTCCATTCTGCGCAACATTAGCCGTCAGTTTTCGAATATTTGCTTCCTGTATCTAAAAAAATTGATGACATACGGGTTATCAGCAATTCGTCAATACTACCTGGTGTTTATGTATTGTTTTCCATGTGACTCAAACACAACAGAAGTTAGACCTAATTATTCGAAACTATTTTGGCTAGTTCCCTGAACTCATAATTTACCCTCCCGTACGTATTCTCTGTCCACGCATCGTCTTGTTGCACGCTAGTCTAATAGACATGTTTCTTCCAGCTTACCAAACATTATACTTTAACTTTTTCTTTCATCCTGTATGCTATAGGAAGTCTCACATTATTAAGTAAGCAACAGCTTTTCCAATTTATGCGATATAATTTGTAAGTGTATCTGATAGAAATCTCAAACGAATGCTCACGATCCAATACATCAATGAATTACAAGAGTTATTGAAAGTCTCAAAACAAGCATCTGTTAATGAATGAAATGTGAAAAAGAAATATTTAGAAAAATTATACATTGTATGGTTGATTAGTGGTTTAACACTACCACCTCAATAGCAATACTACTATCAGTAACACTACTATTCACCGTCTCTATTACCTGCTATTGCCATAATCTTACCACTGATAAGTTTGTAAAGAACCTGTCTCACGGAATGTTGTTGACTTATTCGTAGTTTTCTGAGCATAGAAAGTTTCGCTTCCTCCCTCCTTAGCTCAGCTTCCAGAGTTTTAATTATCATTTCGCGCTCCTTCTTTTGCTCATCTGTTTGTTCTCGATGCAGAGTCTGCAATCATAAATCACTAAACCCCACCCCATCTATCTATCCTTCCATCCACTGAGGCCTACCATACATTGATTTTGTCAGTGGATGGGATAAGTGAAAAAAAATTGTTTTCGTCGCTTTGTGAAATGAAACGATTTTTAACCCAACCAGTTAAATATGATATCCAAACTTACCAAATTTTCCGATCCTTTGTTTTGGCAAATCAAAAATTGGGATTTCATATTCAATGAATTTCCTAAATAATTTCTTTCCTTTTAGTTCATTTGAGAACTAGTGTGTTTTATAATATGTGGGAAAGCTACCTACCCGATCAAAAACCTTTTTGACTTGTTCGAATTCTGTATCATTTAAACTCGATAATTCGGATTCATCACTCATCAGTAACACTTCATCATTTTCAACTTTAATTCCAAATTTACAGTCAGTTTGGTCTAAGGTCCGACCTTCTGCATAACGCTTCTTCTTCATAAGTGGCTCTTCATCGTCATTTTCGGCTCCAGAAATGTAACCCTCGCCCTGTAATCATAACAAACCCATAACTGTTAGTCAAACTTATTTGAGAGCCAATTATTAAAATAAAAAATTCAGCACAGCAATCGAATGATATACTATTGATGGCTTAATTAATGCAGAATGAACTCGAAACCATTCTAATGTTCATTCAAAGCATTCCGATAATATATAGAAGACTTCTATAAATAGCTCATGGGATATACAGTTAACTTCAACAGGAATGCAAATTCAGTGAGAATGACAATAGACTATTAGGTTTCTAAAAACCATTAAAGAAGAAGAAATTTAATCTGACTAATAATAATTCGCTAATTTGGAATAAGGGAACTGAACAGCATTTCTGAAGATACATATCTTCAAAAATTGTTGCCGGATTTCAAAAATTCTGCGGGAGAGTAGCTAAAGTAGGACTAAGGAGACACATAAATAGTTCGCACTAAATCAATACCCCTGACCATTTGTAAATCGTAAAACATGAAACACATCTTTGATAGTTTTCAATTGCAGTCTTTTTTCTTATACCGTCTTTTTCATTCACGTCGGAAGAATCCGTGAATACTTACGCTGTGAGATGCTACACCGTCCATCACCGGTGTTAGCGCTTCCTTTAGCTTGATGCGCTCTGCAGCTTTTAACGCACATGCGCGTGTACTCCGACGTAGCGACGACGGCGACACATCACCGTCGCTAGCTGCTGGTGTCTTTACAACCGCCGCATCTCCGTTTCTACCTTGATCAATGCATGATGACGCTGACTCATGGCATATTCCATTCTAGAAAATGTAAATTTTCATAATGATTCTATCAATACTTGGAACTTGATATAATTAAATCAAAGTCAACATGAAACTTCTATGAACAATAATTATTTTACCAAATTCTTCAGCAATTTGGACCGATCACCTCACATGAAATTTTGGAAATTTCAAAAAAAAAACAAAATGAATTTATCAAAGAATCCCTTACGAACAAAACTTAATTGAAAATTCATTTTGTTAGAAAAAGCAAGAGCTTGAGAGTTTTTGAACTTTTTGAAAATTCACTCCAGAATACTAATCCCAAATTTCTGCACAACTTAGCATATGACACTTCGGTAACTTCAGTTTATCACTGCTCTTTAAGAGCAAGTGACTATGCAGTAACACTACTTCGACCTTTGACTTCTTGGACTAAACTTTGTTTTTTTTTTTTTTTTTTTTTTTACTGACTTCAAATGCAATCCAAGAATCTCGATTGTCCCCACTAGTGCCCCAAAGTGAAATTCTGCTCTAAGTTTGCAAAATTTAACCAGGCAATTATTTTTGAAAAAACTGAATTAATTTGTCGTAAACATTTTAGATCAATTAATTACGAACCTCTTCAAAACCATTGAACGTTTCCGCTTCTAAAGTATGCACATCAACTGCACCATTAACCCCTTTTGAGGTACTTTCGGTTGTTGACCGATGCTCCGATTTCGTTGCCATAGTTCCGGACGTGTTAATGAATGGTTTTGTGCATTACCAACTACAACAGTTTGATGAATATTGATTTATGAAAGATGTCCGTCACGACAATTATTTCGGCTAATCGCTGAACAGTGCAGTGCTAGTTGCATCCAAAAACTTTTTCATCACAATTTCCGAGAAAAAACTTCATAAAATGCTATGTGACGACATTTGAAATATTCCAAAAATTCCGGAAACGTTGCAGACGTTAACAGAAGCCAAATCAAAAATAACAAACTTTAAATTTCTGATCACTACAAATCATATTTCTAAAGATGAAAAAAGACAAGGAACACATTAGATGCCTTAAGAAATAAGAATGAAATATGAAACAAATTCAATGCGGTTTAAACTGTTATCAGAGTGATTTAAACCATTTCTACCAATAGAAAAACGATCCCTCTAATAAAAACTTCACATTAACACCGCATTAGTGCCCATATTCATGATATTTGATATGGATCCAATCAACAGCAATGCAAGAAATAATAGCATCTATAATGCTACTATAATGTTAGTAACAAATTTTCGTTTTAAGAAAAGGAATGGAAAAATACGTTTCCGACAATCGACCGGACCAAAAACGGAACGGACGGATGATGTCACTGAAAATGAGGCAATCTTAATACACTCTGGGACAAATGTACAAACACCGATGGAAAGTCCTGAAAAATGAAACAAATTTAATGAGTACATACATATACACATACACATACACACATACATACATAGATATACACACAGACATGCAGACAGACAGGTGCGTACATAAACAACAGGCCACATATGCGGACAGATAGACAGATAGACACACACACACACACACACACACACACACACATACACATATAGTTCGAGTTTCGTCGATAATTTATGAACACCACAAGCACACCGCCGATGATATGAAACAAAAATCGATATGCGAAACGCTGCTGACAAAAAGGATTGACGCGTCATCACGTGTTTGTCTGTGTATATGCATGTATGTGTCTGTCTATGTATGTCATGCATGTTATACATTCATAACATGTAATGCATGCATGCTGCTACAAGCTCCCATACTTTACTCCCTAAGAATGAAATAGAGCTACCTGAATCCACCCATCTATCCATATGAATTCCCGAAGAAGTTTGCGTGCCTTTTACTGACGAGTGTATGTGTTTGTGTGTATGTCATCATTTCCGTCTATACCTACGGTGGCGATGTGCTGCATGTCATTGTCCTCCACATCTCCGATTTTAACCCTTTACGGACACCTACCAAATGCGCCTTGGTGACAGGTATGTAATAATCTCACATAGCTAAGAAATAACTTGAAAACTCGCTCTATTTACAAAATGATGCTCTATAATAGTGGGAGAGGAAAAACGTGCTCTAGAGAAAGTGCCCAGGATTGTCATGTGCGCTCTTCTTCATACTGTTTGACAGTGATAGTGACAAAAGATTAAAATGGATTAGACTTCTGCAATCCTAACTGATAGATAATACCATATATCCTTTATAGGATGAGTAATATTGATGTGGATAGTATTGGTATGAGACAGCTATCTAACAGAGCTTTGAGATGTCAAAGGTTACTTCACATATCTACACCGAAAGTTTTTCTTTTTATTTCATTGAAGTGAGGGGACAAATAAATAGTGGATATAGACGGAAAGATATAAAGTAAAAATAGGCTGAAGTAATGAACGGAGTAAAGTTGAAAGCTGAAAGGTAAGCTTCTTGGGTTAGAGAAGTGATATGTTAAGCGGAAAAGGAAACCATCAAAGTTTAAAGTGAGAGAGGAGGATGAGATTCGAGTTGAAAGAAGGACAGATTTCTGATGTCGAAAACACTTTTACACAGTCTTTGATTATCCACTGGAAATTCAATGAGAAAAAAGAGAAAATGGCATTCATATAGTTCCCAGGGCAAAATTGATAAATGCCGCCATATACATCACATTCACTACTTATCCCTACATCAAAGACCGTTATTGAATCTCTTGGACAGAAAGGCTGTTGGATAGCCTAGAAGATCGTATTGAACCTCTTAGACAGAAGAAAATCTCGATCCACTCTCCACAGCTGCTTCGTTAGTAATGACAATGACAATCCTTTGTCTTTTTCTCTTAGTTTATTGGTAGTTATTAATTTTTCGTTTCTTATAGATTCCTGCTCAGATGTGCATCGGAATTCTGTCTCACCGCGATATACGAGCAGCGAACGACTGGATTACTATGTATTAACTGCTTAAACATGCTGCAAATTTCTATGCGGAATAAAACCTACTGGATTAAATTTAATTAGGCATACTCGTCTGCTCATTCCTTCTTTTTCTGTCCAAGAATGATGCAACCGAATAATTGAAAGAAACTTAACCTCCCACAGATGAGAAGACTGTCACCAAAAATTTATCGGAATTTCGATTTGTGCAACCAACAGATTTACATAAATGCAAATGATATCAATTTCGAGGCACAACAGAAACAGAAGGACAAACGATGGTGAGGGTTGATTGCAGTACAGAAGAATTTTGAGATTTTTCGATATGTGAAATATGAAGCTGTGAACTGTGAAGGAGTCCACGAGAGAGATATGTAGGTTATACATAGGATTCTACTCGTCTACTACTAGTACAAGTTTGAAAGTTTGTTGATTCTTCATTTTAAAATGGATCATTTATAACCTCCACTAACTATATATCCTTATATTTCTCTGCTTTCCCGTTAATATACTTCTGCAAATAGAAAATAAGAGGTCATAGTCGGATTATTTAAATTATGAATAGTAAACGTAATAAACGTAATAAACTTGCCAAGATACCTTTTAACCCTTTCCTCATCCTTCAGCCTCCTCTCTTCCTCTCCTCCCTTTAGAAATTTACTCCCCTCTCCTTCTTTATCTTTTCTTCTATCCACTATTACAGGTAATGACAAGAATGATAATAATATTTCAATCTAATTATGCTAGGTAATGATAAGAATGATAACAATATCTCAATCTAATTATGCTTGACCTCTGCACGTAGAATCGATTGATTAATCTTAATGATGAGTTGTGTGTTAATACTATTACTCTGCTCTGTACTACTTAAAACTGATAATATGATAAATTTGATCAGCATATTGTATCCAATGCTGGACTGTTTTAGCAATAAATTTGTAATGAAAAGAGGGAAACTAAAAACTAAGACATCATATCATCTTGGAGTCTTTTCTCTTAGCAGTGTTAAAATTCGGTTGAATTGAAACATAAATAACTCCAGAAAATGGAAATCACTGCTACATGTATGGCTGAAATAGGTGAACATTACAGGTCAATTGTATTTATCGATATTGAAGAGTTTAATTACGTCAATACAAAAGACATATTGACAAAGTATTCCATATGAACACGTGATGAATGAGACTTTGTTGAAAAAACTGCAAGAAAAAAACCTACTATTTTATGCGAATAACGTACGTATGTGTCGACAAAGTGAAGAACAGTAATTAATAATATCAAGTGATAATGCTGATGGAGTGATATGAGCAGAAATAGGGAAAATAACGGATAGGAAGCAAAAAAACATTATCACAATCTCTACCCGAATTATCGGGCAGTTAGTGAATGACCTCGATATACACATATACATAAGAACTCCATCACACTGCTATTTTTTAATCGTCTTGTTACTAACTATCATCATGTTTATATAATCAAACTGCCACTATTAATTACTAATTAATATTACTGGTCAGTAAATGAAGAAATGGTAGATGCAGATGCTAAACGTTAGTGGTAATTTCAGTGTGTGAGAAAAGTATACAGTGATCTTCTTTTAATTCCTTTTGATCAGCTACAAGTGATTCAGAATGATTGGAGGAGAAAGCAAGAAGTGATGAGAGCTTCCTAAACCCAAGACTATATCTCCTACATAAATATTTTACTTCCACCAATGCTGAAGTTGTGAGTAGTACATGAGGCCATCTTAACCAGTCCCTTCTCTCTTCATCTACTCCTAATTGTACCACTCACGTTCGGAATTACAACCTCCTACACTTGACCTATACCAAACGACTATTTATAATAATCTTGTGAATTTAGCTCAGTAGATGAAATAAGCTACTGAAGACAATCAACTGTGTATGTATGTGTCGGTGTCCGTCGGTATGTGTATGGGCAAAAGAAAGATGGAAAAGTAAGGATTAGCAGTCGTAGTATTAGTTGAGGTGAGACAAGCGGTCGTGCTCGATGTATATATGTATGTACGTATCTGTGTGTGTATGTGAATGTATGTGTATGTCAGTGTATGTGTGCAGCTTAACTAACTAGTGCAATTCACCATCACTCAATAAATAAATAAATACAGCAAGTAAAAGGGGACCAACGAACGGACAGAGTGACGAAGGAGCCTTGAATGATCGTCATCTGCGGCGTGGCTCTCCTCCCGTTCAAATTCATCAATTTCCTTTCACTCATTATTAAGCTACAGATTCCTATTTAAAATGTTGCAACTTTTTAATGCACATATACAGATAATCGATTAGGTAGTAATTAACCAATTTTCACAGATCTATCACCACATTAAAATATCAATGCACGAAAAGGTGTGGTGGGATCCTTCATTCCAGATTAACAACAAGATAGGTCCATAGCTTATGTTTTCAAAAATCTATAGATCAAGCCGCCCCGGAAACTTAATCTGATAGAGGTGTGATCGAAACGCGTCACCATCTTTCGTGGTTAATTACGACGTACAGTTGTGTCGCTACAGGAGATTGCACTTGTCGAGATATGGCAAAACGTATCCGCATGAAGGAAGTTTGGTTCGAAGACATATCAACAGGGCACAAACAGATACAATGCCATTAATTCCCGATTAATTTTAAAAGAAATTGAATCCCGCAGATTTGTTGGTAATGGTTGCAGGATACTTGTGTTTAATTTTACAACTTTTAAATAAAATAATATGGAAATCCATCTATGGTATTCTAAGCAATCAATATTACACAGATAATGCAATACTTGATATCCTACTGTTCCGTAATCCTTCTTCAAACATGAGGAAGCTAAGCTTTTAAGACCGTGGTAATCTTTCAATTATCTGAAAGTTGCGTTTCAATTATGATTTAAAATGAAATATTCTGAAATTTATGGAAAGTGCCAATCATTTTCCCCAATATACTCAGCGATATCGTTTTATTTTTAGAAAATTGAAAATAGAAATGATAGTATGAAAAAAGAAATATGTTTAAATCGTAATTTGTGGGAATCTGTAAAGATTAATATATATCATTTGATTGTCCATCCAAGCACTAATTAACAAAATTAAATAATGCTTACCTCGGTAATCTGTGCAACATATCTTACACATACTGCAAAAAAATATCTTACGAAGACTTGAAGGATTTAATCAATAAAATCTTGCAAACATGTCGTTAAGTAAATGATAATGTTACTGTGTTGACTAACTTACTTTCTGATCTGGTTAACCAGACTTTATTGAGTAGTCTTAACCCATGGAGAAAGAAATGTTTGAACTGTCAGCAATTACTCAAAGTTGCTTACTGCTATCATGGAGTATTAACTTAGCTTGAAATATCTACCACTTTTGTAGTGCCACCAACACACCACTTGACTTATTACCATTAAATGAATCTTGAATCATTCGAGAAATACTTATCCAACTAGCAGAATTATATTACCTTTGAATGAATGATAGCAATGGCGATAACGCCGCTATACAAAAGCGGTGCAGCGAAATTTAACTTAAAAGGAAATATCTGGCAAAATCGCAAGGTCACACGATATGATAACCCATCCAACCTCAATCAGATATTGTCCTATCAATCTTATATAGGCCTTATATATTATTTTGCTGAATTGAGAATTATGCAGTAAGACAGCTTCCGGGAATCCCGGTTCGGAATGTCGAGAATGAGATGCAAAGATAGATGGATAGTAGTAATAGTAGTAACAGCGTTCTGTCCTCTTTCAAATTTAATCGATTTTGACTCTCTTCGCTCAAATTCAACATATCGATAAAACCTATCATCCTGTTTCTCCTACAGCAAACGACAACATCAGTAGTCGGCCGATAATAACATCCGAGTAAACCGATCCTTTTCCCTTCTTTTTTCTCTCTTCCCTCCCTTTCCCACACAAAATTTGGATTTCGTTTCGAAAATATTTGTTGTTTTGACTGAAGTGAAATGTCTAAGCGAGCCGATCACATCATCATAATATATTTCCATCTGTTCCCTCCATATCTTTCTTAGGTAAAGCAATATATGTCAACAAAATCCAGAAAACCTTACCTTATTCTTCCGGATCTTTAAAAAAACTAATTTTTTATTTACCACTCGATAAAGAGCTTAGTTTTAGTAAAATTCGATTACTTATCTAGTTACCGCCATCTTTCGGACATTCATTTCATGACTCTATTCAACTATCTCATCAACTCTGTCATGCTCTTAATCCGGATGACAACGGTTGTCTCGGTAAACTTAACCAACTAACAGTATTTCCATGATTCGATTAAAACTGCATGATATCATAATGCTTAACCAAGTCTTTGTTATCATAACAAAACATTCATAAGAATTTCAGTTTAGCAGGTCCACTTCTTTATTCGATCAGTAAAATCCGAAAAAAATCTTTTCATCTTTTTCTGAACACATCATTATGAAATGAATTATTCTGAAGGGAGTCAATCCTTTGTTCCTTTATGTTATTGTTTGCATCTTGAAATTGATGAAATCTTCGCTATCACTAACTTAAAATTGACCAAAACTCTACTTAAATCGATTAAAGCTCTATTCAACTTAACTATGACAAATCTGCCAGTATCAGCAAGAATTTATCAGCCATTCAGATGCAAAGCAAACGTAAATAATGGACTATTTATTTCAAGATTTTTTCGTTTCCGTCCCCCACAATATGCCAGCTTTCCCGAAATATACGACTTCTGGAAACAATCAAAAAAGATCATTTATTCTGAAAGGATCACTTACTCGTCGATACATACTGACGCAAGCCCATCATACCATATTGCTGAATACTGTTGAATGTTCAAAGCTGACGAAATCTAACAAATCAATGGATTGATATGAAGTCAGGTAGAAGAAGTAAATGTGGAAGAACAGACATGATAAACTTGAACGAACGGATTTGAGATATCGCGTCGAGTGACTTAGTATTATATTTAACAAAGAACATTTGCGACACAAAAATCGATTAATTCGATGCATTAGTTTTTCTGTTTCAAATAAGAACGAGCTCAATCGTTCTGCTGTCTAATTTCAAATTCTCTCTCCATAATTGTTGATGTGCCTTATAAGGAAATTCAAAAGCTTAAATTCCTTTATGGAAATCATTCTGGATCAACCATACATATGAACCATCAGGGATGATATCTTTTTGCTGGTTATTTTATTTAAAAAATTTAATCTCCAATGATGGAAAATGATAATTTTAGAAACAATCGGTGAAGAAAAAAGAATGTTAGAAAAATGTTATGGAAGGAAACTCAGTGGATAGAAACTTTGTGATTTCAGCGGAACTGGAGGTACCGCAAAATTAAGGTACAAATCTAATCTTATCGCGATAAGGGAATGCTTAAAACTCACATGGACACCGGAAAATATCTCTGAAAGTATCTCACGAGACCAAGAAAATTACGTGATGTTCGAACCGGATAATATAGATAATCGAATTGAAATAATCGATTGAATAATTCAGGATATCAGGAATCAATAATGAATCAAGGCGAGAACGACGTGGTGCATTTTCATTCTATGAATAGATCTAAAGTATAACGAATTATTTCTTATGAAATTTTAAATCGTTTAATCATTGCTTTCGAATAAAAAGGAAACAGAGAGAGAGAGAGAGAGAGAGAGAGAGAAAGAGAGCGACAAAGGGCCAAAATCTGGAGGAGAATGACGGTAATGGAAAAACCAATATCAAAAAGATACTGTGTTGATTACTTAGAAAGAGAAAGAGAAGCTCATGGTTGATAAGTATAAATATCCGATGAATGTCATGCAATTTTGCGATAGAAGGAAAATGAAATAAAATCTGAGGGAAGGAAAGAATCGATGGATAGGTCGAGGAGGTCGGGTAAGAGCGATATACTCAGTGAGTACGGTCCTTCCTTTACGCTCACATTGAAAGGAGACATGTAGCATTTTGAAGTTAAATAATTATGACCGATAATGAAGAACCTCTTTTAAACACTTCGACCTTACCCTAACCATACATGGAATAAGATCGGGTAAGTAGAGAGGATGCAGACAAAGTTGTGGCTGGATAATGAGGAGGAGGACATTAAACAAACAACGAATAATTTATCGATTAAGGATTTTTGAGATGTTAATAAAAGTTTTTGCTGCTCTTCATTATTGATCGGCGAGGAGGGCAACATTTTTTATAATTCACAAAAATGCATGGTCTCTTTTTAACCATAGCATAAGCAATCAATCCCAAACAGTTGTACTCAACTCAACTCAACAATAACACTTCAGAAAAATTCATTAAAATTTACTTCAACTTTGGACAAAGCAATTCAAGCAATATTTAATGTCAATCTATCGAAATAAAGGTAATTCACTGACTATAAATGTAAAAGATACCTGAGGAAACTAGTACCAAAATACACTTATCCAACTCTTGGGTAAGCTTTCTAGTAAAGTTATTATTCGAGGATAATTGAAAATCGTAGTAGCAATTCACAATGATGTTTATTTGCTTCCAAAAAATTATTCGTCCTACTACATCACGTTGCAATAGTTCTTGATCTACTAAGATCCATAAAATTTGTTTTTTATGAATTCTAAAAAATATCTAAATTTCAACAATTCACAGCGATAAATTACGCATGGCACTGACATGTGGAAGCCAAATGAGATCTTCAATCCGCAAATGTAGTATGGATTGCAACCTGACAAAGAGCACCACTTTAAAATGAAGTAAACAAGTTTAAAAACTATGCGTACCACTTTTCAAAAATTAAAAGAAGAAATGATGAAAAGCAGGTAGCATTGAACGTATATATTTTAATCTTAAAATGGCGTGTTAGATTTCTCCGTATTAGATTTCTAATAATTTGAATGTTGAGCATTTCGCAGTAGGTTCGATGGGAAAGAAGCAATGATAAATGAACAGGAAGGGTAAATGTCTATTACTACTCACAAAAGACAGAAAAGGAGCGAAGCATACAAGAAGAATAAATTTTTACCTGATTGAGACGAGATGAGTATGATTTGAAATGATGAATAAAGTAGTTAGTTCATTGCTTAGAGAAATAATACTTCTCCTTCCACCGCTAACTATCTTTGTTAGATAGAAGTGATGCAAATGCTCCTCCTTCCCTTCCTATCCGTCCATATAAATTATACAAAAATTTTCAGCAATAACACTCTCCGAAAGATAATCGCTTAAATTCGGGGAAAATTTTAATGACGAAAAATATATGTGGTAGGACAGAAATCTGGCAGAATTTTACAATAGTCAAGATATATCTTTCCTTAACAGAAATTAGAGCACTATACTATTAGTCTATCAATGTCACAATAATACATTTTGATCATATAATAGATGTGTAGTCGTTTGAAAGCATACATGAATATACGTTAATTAGTGCTGTTGGAGTCTAGGCTCATATATGAAATGTAAATCGGCCATTTGAATTGACTGTTGTATCCATCTCATCACACTTTTCAATATACGTTTGCTTTTTTGATTTATCAAAAACTCAGCAGAAATATATTCCAGCCATTCCTTAATTTCTATCTCTTCGATGAACTGATTCCTGAGGAAGTTGACATATAACGAGCGTTTCAACTCTTCAAGTTTGCAGTAAGGCATTTGAAGATTGGAGCCTCAGCTCTTATAATCTTCACAGTTTTTGAAAAATTATCCAAAAAAGAAAAAAGCAGTGTTGATATGTTGGATATCAATTATGATAATATCAGAAGTTACTGGATTCATTACAAAGAATAAGCATACCATAAGTAAAATTCAATTTTCTTAAATCTGAAGGAGAAAAGAAATTAATTTAAAGTTCTTTTCGTCTTATCCCAATCGATTCATCAATAAAATACCTAATGTGCTGTATATATGTTGCCAATTTGTAGGTGAAAATAAATTTACAGTGCTAAAAAACTGGAATCGAAAAATGCAGTAAAAAGTAGGTCGAAGGCGCTTTCTTTTATCTGATTAGTTGTCTGAAAACTCACGTTTGCAAATAAAGATCGAGAAGCAATCCTGTAAATTTGGAAATGCTAACAAAAAAAATAAGAAATAAAGAAGAGGATTAGATGAGAAAGAATAGAAGCAAACTGATAAGGTGATAGTATAAGATGATTACAAATGACCAAGAATAGTGATAACACAAGACAACAAAAACAGTAAGGAGGAGAAGGAACGAACATTCATTTTGAAACAATACGGAAAACTTCATTGTTCATTGGTTATATTCTTCTACCATATAGTTAGCTAGCTAATTTGTGCTTTACGCACGATTTAACATAACTGCTATGCATAACTATCCTAAACCGACCAAAATTTGCTTGTACCTTTCTTTTCCTATTCTTTTAAATTAAAATATAATTTTTAAAATTGCCTTGCTAGCCTAGGATGTTATTGCGTATACTTACTTTATGGCTACTCAGCACAGCAATTCTTTTCTGTCGATGGCACTACGATGAAACAGTAGTGAAATAGCCAATTTTAACAGTTAAATCAATCATTTTGGATAGATCGTCTTTCATTGGTTGGAATTGTCAAATGTAATTTGGAGACAAACTAATCTGTGAAAAAGAGAGGAAAAGCTTTGACAATTATTGAATTTTCTTTATTAAAGACAACAATGATTTGCAGAGAGAGAGAGAGAGAGAGAAAGACAATATCGTAGAAACTGTAGGAGACATTTATTGTTACTTTTAACTTTTTCGAAGCGCCGGTCAATCAATAACGGAGTAGATATTCATACTTCAAAATCTGTATGATATTGAAGACAAAAGTACAATATAATGTATAATATAATGTCAGTGATGCGTTCCTACCCAATTTTTTTGTTCATTAATTAATTTAATAATGTCTGGATGAAAACAGGAACAGACTCACTTTCCCTTTTTCCTTCTCACATGATGGATATCTTCGAAGATTAGATGATCTTCATGTTGGTGAATGTAAGAAGAGAGGTTGATAATCGATGATATTAATATTAATAAATTAATGAGAGGAACTGTTTTCTTTCCATCTTCCCTCCTGAATTCTAAGGATTTAATCCCAAATTCAAGTCATAGAAGCCTTGAATATCATTTTACTATTGCAATCAACACCTACCACTATTTAACGCCCTTAATGTTAGCCTATTCCTCTCTACTTATTTAAGTGTCATCCTACTTGCATAGGTCATAATTAAGACTTGTTATGACAGTATCGCTTTTTCCCTTTTTATCAAACTTCTCACTTCCAATCCATAACATACCAACATGATAAATTCACGAACAAAAAGAGAAAAACTGTTATAATTTATGAGATTTGGAAACTTTATTGAATTGTAAAAAAAGAAAGAGTGAAATCTCTCATTTTACAACCAGTTTTACTGTTTGCATTTTCGTTAGAAATAATACGGTCATTAACCATGGATTAATGTTTGGAAACAATACGTTCCGGATTCAAAAAATAAAATAAATGTAATGAAATTTCCGTAACAACATAATAAGCCAGTTAACATCATGGACCAAACTGTATCCGGAAGGATTCTCATCCCCTAATTTTACGGAAGGGAGGAAAAAGATAAACATATGAACGAAACAGATTTCGTTCAATTTTTACCTTCAAAAGATTTTCTCCCAAAAGCTGTTTGGCTTATTGCCAGGAGTATAACGGTTAGTTAATAAAAATGATATGACGTACAAAGGAAGGGTGGTGATTTAGTAGATAGGGCTGGTGACAGTTTAAGTGCACAAGTGTCCGTCGTGTCCTCTCAAGATACACACACACACACACACACACACATACACACACACAGACGGACAGACGGACAATAGATAGATAAGGGAAGAAAAATTGATTCAAAAGAAGATGGATTGGTGATTCTCGATCGATATTATAATTTATTATAATGTGCAACTCGCTAGTGCTACTCTTACCCTTACATTATAACTGTAGTAGTACAGATTGGTTAAGCCTGAAGTAAGATGAGACAAAACAAAAATATTCTCACTTGCGCAACAGCGATACAACTGCGACAGCGTCGACAAAGACGACGACACTATTTGGACAGATAAATAATCAGTAAATGAATGAATGAATAAATGGATGGAAGGAGGAGGGAAGAAAGAAAGGAAGAGGTATTTGGATTGATGTTTTTCGTTTGCTTGAAAATCAAATTTAAACTAAGAATTAAAAATCGATGAGAGAGGCAATATTTTAGCGAAGTGCCAGTGATTATAAGGCATGGTAAGTTCAACAAAAGGTAACAGTGTTTCTCTCCGAGAGACAGTCCACAGATGAAAGAAAGTTTAATAAATTATCAGTGAGTGTAAGGCATTGTAAGTTTATTAGAAACTGCTCTAATTGTCATGAGGAGTAGAAGAAAAGGAAAGAGAGGGAGGCGGAGAGAGAGAGTTCAGAAACGAATTGAATTAAAGGATTGATTGTAAGCGGTGCAAAACAAGTTGTTTCAATAAATAATCAATTCTGCCACTTCGGTCCTTTCCATCTCCATGGATCAACTAGGGGGATCATTGGGTCCGATGGTTCATGTCTGCCTATTAATCAAAGCAGCAAGCAAATGCTCTGTCAATTTGAAATCTCACACTTGCTATCATCATTATTAGTGATTGCATAAATGTCATAAATTATTTATCAAGTTTGAGCTTGAAGTAAACCCAGAAAATGATAATTAATTTCTGTTATCCGGTATCTGAAGTATCAGCAATTTATGCGAAGCATTAATTAACGAAAGATAATATTACTTTTGAGACTCTGCAAAAAAGTTTTATTTTTTTTCTCCCGAAATATTCAAGAACTTCAGTAATAAAATCTGATAGCAAATATATTCTACGAATAATCGAAGTAATCATCGCTAGCAGCACACATATACATTAACAAATGTAAAAAAGTTGTTTTTGGCAACTATTGCTTTCTTGTTCTAACATAAATTTCATTTAAACTGGGTTAAGAAGTATGGAAATAAGGCTTGGTTGAGAAGTATGGAAATAAAAACGATAGATTAATGGTGAGGAATACTTCTCATATATGCCTTATCATATGCCTTTACATCTTGTTACCTTTTATCTCGATCTGCTATCGGATGATGACAATTCATGACGATTTACTTTATTCACAATTTCACACTTCACATAAATTTTTACTTAAGCAATCTGTGATGGAGTCAACATCTAAGCTAAGTCTTTTTGCTATGATATTAAATAACTTCTGCTCAAAATGTTTCAATGAAAAGTGGCGATGGAAGATGATTATTCCTTTTATTTAGAATTGTTATTGAGGAAAATTTAAATTTAAAGAACCATAAATTCCAATTGACAACATTAGGCATACTTCTTTTTCAACATCATCTTTCAACGACAATTCACTTTAAATTTAAATTTAAATATATGGTGCTGTTTTTGAGTGATAAAGGAGGAGAGAATGCTAATCATTTTCAGCCAAAATATTACTTTTAATCGATTATTTGATTTTTGATCATATATCCTTTCAAGATTATTGAAATTTAGAAGGAGAAATATTGAAGTGATCTCCTAATTCTAACACATAAATAAAACAAAGAACGATGTTTTGTCTTCTCTTCACTCTTTACTTTCCGGATCCTCCTAAAATTAAGAGCGATGTATTAGAAGGGTCAAGCGTGAAGTTCGTTTAACGACAAACAAAGGATCAACAAATTTCACGCTTGATCCTTCTGATACATTACTCTCTTAATTTTAGGGGGATCTGGAAAGTTAAGAGTGATTTTCGCTTGCCTTTTCTTTTTTATAGCAGATGCTTCGATCTTCCATCCATTAGACGGCAAAATATCAACCATTGTATAAAAAGCAATCTAATGACTGCAGCTTCCGACTAGAAGATAAGTAATGCAAGGCCTTATTGCTGAGTCGACACTTGCAATACTTTACTGTATCGAGATTGATACACTATCAAAACACATTTAAGGAATAGATCATAGGCACTCAAATAGTGTTTATTAATTTCGAAATAAGCTATGCAAGTGACTGATTACGATGATAGATAGATCTATGCTCAGTAATAACTTTGTAATTTTCATTGAAAACACCAATTACGCAGAATATGCCCATTTGTGAAGATGACCAAAAGAGAGTGCTGATAAGAAGAAGTAATGGTGAAGATTTAATGAGAGGAATGGGAAGCAGATATAGGGATAGTAAATGAGAACAATAGTGACAGTTGTTCCTATCTCAAACGCCCATTATTAATGATTATGACATAAGCACTCTTTGCTCTTTGTTTAATTGCATCTAATCCTCAAGAATATCGCCACATTTTAGTCATTTTCTTCACAATGCTTGCAGTACTGTTTCTTTTCATTTCTCTCACGGATATTTTGTTGGGAAAAGTGGAAGAATCCATTAACTTCACTACCAAAAATGGTTATAACTTACATGGATGTTATAAACGAACCGGAAGAGTTTATATGCATAAGTAAGTCCGTTCCATTCGTTCTATTAATTTAACGTTGCTATACCCAATGAAGTAATAAGTGCAATGAAACGGTATTGATTTGAAGACAGCGAATATTTCGATCCATTTGTTCCCTATCTTAATTTAATTCACACCGTTGGACACTATACTCAGCAAATCAAATTTAACAAACATCCGAGTTGAGAATTTCTGTTTTAGCTAGTATAATTTCCAATTTATCTAATGCTTATTTTAGGACCTACCCACGACAGTACGAAAGAAACGATTACAGTTTTGAAGATTTACCTGTAAATTGGGATTGGCGTAACGTAGATGGTGTAAATTACGCTAGTGTTGATCGAAATCAACACATACCTCAATGCAAGTTTTCCTTTTTTTCGGAACATGAAAATGAGCGCAGTAAATCCAAGAAAGTATAATTAAGCAATAATAGCTAAATCATTTCTGTTCGTTTCAAGTTCATTGTTATAAGAATTTCAAACATCCTGTGTTCCTAAACCTCATTAAACAGTCATCGTTTCCTTTAGAGATTAGTAATTAGGAATTACTAATCCTTCTTTGATTTTTCATCATTGAATATAAATCGTCTCCTTGACCTATTTTGAACACTTTCCGAAATTCCAAATTCATCAGATCTGCTTCTTGACATAAGATAGCAACACAAACACATGGATGAATTGGTGCACAAATAATTGCTAAAACTGGGCGCTATTTGTTGAGACAAGGTGAGATGCGCTGTTGGTTGGGTATACATAAGCACTTTTCGCCTTTTCTGCTTTATTTTAGATTGAGAAGATGGTTTAGCAAAGAAGCTAATTCCATTCATTTACTTTTGCAAGCCGCACAAAATAATTAGCCGTTTAGTAAAAAAATTAACTTATGTAAGGAAATCGGATTAGCACTTGTTAACAAATTTGTTGTTCAAGAAGTTTTCTGAAAAATAATCGGCCACTACGCTCTTCACCATTAGAGGTGGACGGCGTAGTGGCCGATTACCGCCATTGAAAGCTTTTTGCACGAGCCAGCAAGATGCCGGCAATGCTTACTGTGGAATCCTGAAGCACGGATTTTCGCGCTACAGGAAAAGATTTCTTGTTGGCAAAAACACTGGTTGTCATGGCCCTTATTCAAAATTTGCGCTCCGAAATTCACAATTGCTTTTGTATCATCTGTTGATGAGACTTTGCCCAACATGTTTTGATTCTGATATTATAAATAGTTTTGGTGTTGTAGTTTGTATCTTTATTAATATAGCAATTAAAATATTTGAAAAAATTTCAGATTGTGGATCGTGTTGGGCTTTTGGTACGTTTTCACTTTTCACACTGTTCTCCTTTTTTCGAAAGTTTACTCTTCCTTTTACAGAATATTTCAAGCTTTTAACCACACCACGAATACATGATGAGTATATCAAATTTAGGTACGACAAGTGCGCTAGCCGATCGTTTCAATATCAAGCGGAAAGGAGCATGGCCATCTGCTTACCTCTCCATTCAGGAGGTTCCTCTCACATCGCTCAAAAATCTTTATATTTTTTAGGAACAAAAAGGGAAATTCATAAAAATGTAACTGTTTCAATATTGATCAGAGGAAAAGTAGATGAGCAGAAGCAGGTAACGAGTTAAGTAATAATTCGTAATCGAAATTTCCAGGTTATTGATTGTGCTGGTTCAGGTAGTTGCGAAGGTGGCGAACCTGGTGGTGTTTACAAGTATGCCCATGAATTTGGCATACCACACGAAACGTGTAATAATTATCAAGCAAGAGATGGAAGTATGACGATTCAATAGTTCACATTTATCTTAATTCTTAACTGAGAAATTCAAACTTGATTTTAAATTTAGGCCGAAGAGGAAAAAAAACTGATCACTATATCAGGATTTTCTTGACTCAGGCATTTAGGTTATGAGACTTCTATTTACCCAGTAAAAAGAATAAGTCAATAAATCTTACACTAAATAAGATAGTAAATTTACAGCTTGTTCATCATACAATAAATGCGGTTCATGTTGGCCTGGATCATGCTTTTCGATCAGTAACTATACCATATATAAAGTGAAAAATTATGGGGTTGTTTCGGGTTTGAAGAAGATGAAAGCAGAAATTTATCATCACGGTCCAATCGCGTACGTTTTGAATGTTCAATTTAATTATGATTCAGGTTTTCAAATAAGAAAAGTTGAACATCTAAAGAAACCTTTGGAATCGTTGTAAATAATTTCTAATGTGTCAGATGTGGCATTGCTGCAACAAAGGCATTCGAAACATACGGAGGAGGGCTTTATAATGAAAAAACAGAAGAAGATATTAACCATATCATATCCGTTCACGGTTGGGGAGTTGATCACAAATCTGGCGTGCCGTATTGGATCGGTAGAAACAGTTGGGGAACGCCATGGGTATTTATTAGAGCTCTTTTTAGCCATAATTAGAATATTACTTATACACCTCAGTAACTTTAGAGTATCAAATTCAAATTTAACTGATTTTACACCATCAGATTTAGAAGTGATTTCCAGGATGAATAATTCTCATTTCCTGGAAAACATTCAATTTTGGCACTGAAATGTGAACTAAAGGTTGATCACGTCTTAGAAATATAGAAATGAAGAGTAATATGAAAATTTCCAGCTATTATACTCTCCGATAAAAATAACCAATAAAACTTTAGGGTGAAGATGGATGGTTTCGAATCGTAACATCAGAATACAAAAATTCTAGTTCAAAGTACAATCTGAAAATCGAGGAAGATTGCGTCTGGGCTGATCCTGTTGCATAATACATCATTTCATCTTATTTTCCTATCGTTCACTTTAATAATACTAATGATATTCAAGTATGAAAGTCATAAAATTCAAATAGATAACAATCAAAATAAGGACGTTTTCAACATACCTTTAAAATAACGCATTTGATAAACTTCTCTTTAAAAAGAATCCTATTTTTTATATAATCAGCACTTTTCAAAACTTCTAAAAAGCTCAAAAATATCGCAGTGTATCACAAAAGATGTCGACAAAAAATCTCTTTACAATAATTGAAAAATTTTTTCGAATTTTACAAATTTTAAGATGTATCACTTTATGACATTTCAGTGTGACAAAAAATGCTTGTATGACATGCCGTTCAAATTATGAAAAAATTTGGCTGTTTGAGTAATCTGTTAATACTGAGTTTGCGGCAATTAGACACTTTTATACAAATTTATTAGTTGTCATTAAAATGCAAATTTTAAGCAAAAAAAATGGCATAATCCAAACTTTACTCTTGAATTTCTTTTCTCAAACTTCAAATTCTGATATCAGAAATATAAAAGCAGCTTATGCATAAATCTCGATTAAAACTTTACATTTCTGCGGCCATAGCTGACTGCTATAATTTGACAATCCCTATTTATGTTGGTGGCCAACCAAGCTGACGTCCGCCAAGCACATGAACATGAAGATGATAAATACTCTGGCATCCATGCTTTCCATTGTTGATAACCACCCGATAACCATCTTTTAACCCTAATTTACTTGCTGCTTTAGCTGCTACTACCAGCAGTTTTCCAAGTAAAACCTCGTCCTGCAATTTAACTGCAAAATTTACACTGAATCAATTTCGCATGTTCACCACATACTTCTAAAGATCAATGAAATCAACCTGACTACTTTCGTATCTGCATTTGAAAAAACGAAACAAAAAGAAATCTAGGATAAAACCAGCAGAAAACATCCTATTTCATGATCTTGATCTATTCCTCATGATCTTGCCCATCCGAATCTATCTGCCCAAAAGGTTAGTCCTAGTCTTCTCTGCAAACCATTCAGTATCCTGTATTAGAATAATTATCGTCTACTATCGATTTTCTCATCTCTTCTCTTTAATATGCGTTGACAATCCTTAGTCTCCAAAAATTAGTAAACAGTAAAAGTAACAAGTCAAAAGCTACTAGGAGCGGGATCTATTCTGCAGCACTGAAAGCAGATAATCTCAATTCAGTGTGGCAATGCATAATTATGAAAAAGCACCAGAACCTGATCTTTAACGTCTTGTAGCATCGCGATAGGTTTTTTGGGTATTACCAGAAAATGTACTGGTGCCTGCGGACTAATATCATGAAAAGCCAGAACCTAAAATTTGTTCGATTACAGATTATCTGGAATTAAAAAAAAATAGACCCAAAAAAAGAATAAACAATAAAGATTGCTGTTGTTTCCATAACTTGTACTACAGGGAATTAAGAAGGCATTTCTTACAAAAATAAATGGAAAAGCTCTTTTCAAATAAAATTTTGTTTCTCATACTGCGACTTCCATTTCGTGAGTAGTGTGTTACAAATTCTATTTCTTCCATCAATACAACTACAGTTGTATTTTTAAAAAGTAATGCTTCGGAAGCATTGGGGTGATATCAAGAAACTCAAAGATATAGGAAAATTAATATCCTGAACAAGAATGGATATAATCGCATCAGTGGACTGCAACTTTAGGTCTTTCTATTGCGACTCATCCTTATGTATGTCGGTAGCCCATAAGTCGTCATAATTATCTGATTGGAGGTAAAATGACTTACATCGTCATCCTCTATAACGATGGTCGCAGGTATTTCTTTGCGGATAATTTTTCCGAAAATTGTATCACTCTCCGGACCGGCTTTCTGGGCTTTCTCCACTTCCGATTCCATTTTTCTTAACATACAAGTGTGCCATTGTTCTTTTTGTTGATAAATTTCATAAAATTTAAAATTCCGTAGGAAGCGTGAAGATAATGTTTGCATTGTCGATAAGAATGTCATGATGAAAGTTGACTTCAAGAAAGGAAGAAATTCAAACCATTTTACGTATTACAGACAATTTAATTTTCATTTATTTTTCCTAGCGTGTTTTGCCATGAATTTACACTACGAATGGCTAATGTCAAGACATTAAAAAACAGCAAGTCCCTACCTAGTCAGCTCTACAACAGCGCAGTAAATAAATAGAGTGGGGATAGTTGCTAGAAGAGAAACGAAGTCGTGTAGGGACCTCGGTGTTGTTGTAGCCACGATCCCAAAATTCCTGAGATGCGTTAAGCATATAATATTGCTGATCGCTAGTTCGCTTCTTGTTGGCAGTAACGTATTGCGAGTTCAAAAAAATTCTCTCCGTGGAAGGGGGTCAATTTCATTTTGAATATCAGTCTCTATCATTCCGGAGAAATTTTTCAGATTTTTAATTTTTTTTACAAATTTCCTACTCCTTTTTTTTGCATCCGCTGTTAGTAGTTGCTGACGCGAAAATTTTTTTAAGCTTCGATTTAAAATCAAAGTTAAATCTCTGATTAAAAAGTAAGGTCCTGTTGATTAGAAAGTCACTTGGGAAAGTTGATGAAATTCTTTTAATAGAAATGGCCGAAGTATGTGGAACATCATCGTCATCATCAGCAGATAGATGGAGCGAAATGGACGTAGCATCGAAGATCTGCTCATTAACCTATCGTCCCCCAGCATTAGGTGATAAGGTATTCAAGGATGAGTGCATGTATTGCTTCAAGACACCTCTACATTCAGGTAAATGTTTACTTGAATTTTTAGGATGAATAGAAAAGGTCTGGTTTTTTCTGATTGAAAGCAGCATTTAGGTAATTGTAACACATAAATAATAATTTAGTACTAATAGTGAGGTTGAAGTAATAGCAGGTATTAGATTGAAGTAGTACTAATAGCGGACTATTAAGTTAAAATCGAAATAATTGGTTTGGGAGTAATTAGTGGTAAGTAATTTATAATTGTTAATTAGATTGTAATTTGAAAATTTTTGAATAAAATATGAAATGCTTTAATAAACTTGGAGATAATAGTAGAGTGCTATTTCTGATATTACTTGTTAACAATCTAACGTTTGTTTCTGCAGTATGCACTGATTACTAATTCAAAGTCGATTGTGAAAATTAATTTCTCATGAACGAAAACTTTAATAAATCTTTATTGAATTGGGGTACAACTTCATTTGAGCTTTGGACTCTGAAAAAATTTTGATAAATCCTAATCATAAAAGGAGAAATGTGAAAATATAATCCGCATCTATTATGAAAATACAGTTAGTTTCAGGTGGACTATATATTTGTCTGGAAAGGTTTGTTGGGTTCTGTACTGATCATGTAATGGGTTATTATAAACGGACAGCGCGAAAGGGTTTTCTGTGGTGTAAGCAAGTCAAAAAGATGTTACCGGAAGCCGAAGAACCACAAGATAAAGTTACTAAGGTTTGTGAAAGTTGCCAGGCATTATGCTTTAATATACATATAACTTAAAGGAAATGTTTTATTAGTGTTTGTGGTTAGTAAATCCTATTCCTCCTTTGCTTTTTATATGATCATTCTGATGTAAAAGAGTCGAGATAGCCTGGAAGAAATTATTGAACTGTTGTTGTTTTGAGAAATCAAGATATCTTAGAGAATTATTTTCTGTTTTTCTGAACTATTTTCTGATAAATGGAGCAAGATGGTTTATAAAGAAATTTTTTTGGTTCCACTTTTTCGTAACCAATCAGTAATCGTTTGTTAAAAAATGGTTCAAGTCTTACAAATTTCGTAACGTGTTGCAATATTCATCCCATATCTGTATTATATTATTAAAAAGTTAAATACCTTGATCAAATATATTTTCCTTTACTTTATTTCTGCTGGTTAAATTCTTTGTTTTAAAATGAAATCTTGAATGGTGGGGAGAAAATTAGGTATCGATGACGTATTGCATCATTTAAGTTATAAGTTTTAATAAAATTTTAAGTGCTCTAATAAATGAGCCCTCATCACTGCAGCTTGCAATTGGTGTTGAAGGAGGCTTCAGCTCTGGTCCAAAATATGAGATCACTAGCGAATATGCAGTCGTACTTTGTCCAGATGTCGATGAAAAAGTTCCTCTTAGGAGGTCTGTTTTTCAATGACGTTTTCTGTATATCATCGATTCAGAATTTAAAGATATTCAAAGGTAGAATGGATATTTTTTCAATCACTTTTTCAAGACTTACACCGAAACTGACAAATGTTTGCAATAAAATTATCGAAAACGAAGGAGTGCAAAGGCAGGAGATATTGGAAGCAGGAATAAACGTTTGGGAAGGTGAAGCGCGAACAAATACGAGGCATTTAAATTTGGAACAAGTATGCAGATTTTTTAAAAATTATTTCTATTTTAATAGTGCAAGACTAGTTTACAAGTAAAAAAAAAAACCGAATCCTAGAAATTGTTGATGTTAAACAACAGCCAGAATTGTACTAGTTATTACAATTACGGATATCATTTTGACGAAATTAACAGTTTTTAATAAATTTCATTCATAAAGATCGACAACGGGAAGAGAATACCTCCATGGGGTTGGAAATGTGAAGAAGAAGGATGCGATCTTAAAGAGAACTTATGGTTGAATCTAACCGACGGTGCAATTATGTGCGGCCGTTCGCAGTATATTCAGGAAGGAGTGATGAGCAAAGGTCGAAATCATGCGCGACTGCATTTTGACTTGTATGAATTACCTATAACAATTTATCTTTTGAAAATGGCTTTGATAGCTTCGGTCCGTCGTACTGTTTTCCCTTTTTAAATCACTTTTTAAACGTCATTGTTGTAGGCTACATTTATGCATATTAACCTTTTGTTTAAAAAGCCTAAGTTGAAGGTTAGTTCAGCGTAAAACAAAGAAATAATTTTGTGTAGTTAAAATCTAGATTTATGCAATTAAATGTGTGCGTAGGCTGTTGACGGAGACATTAGATTTGTATAATTGTCATTTAATTTTTTTGGCCATATGCTTTGCAGAATTCGGAGAGAGTAGAATTTTTTTCATATTCTGGCTCATTTTCAGGACTGGTTATCCTTTGGTCGTGAAGTTAGGTACAATTACGAAAGATGATGCAGATGTGTTTAGTTACGATGAAGATGAATCGGTTCGTGATCCGAACTTAAAGGAACATTTGATTCATTTTGGTATTGATATGGATAAAACAGAAAAAACTGAAAAAAGCACACTTGAAATGGAGCTTGACCTTAATCAGAAGTAAGTACTATGTTTTTTATTTCGAGAATTTGATTTTAGTGCACTTTCTGATCTTGATGCAACTGTATGCTGGATGCGACTGATAGTGTTGCGTTCTAGTTTTTTTATTGATATTGCCTGTAGTTTGTATCACCTAATCTTTGTCGGCCGACATACGGCACTGTTATCTTGATTTGCTTTAAAAGCTTCTGAAGATGCGGCCTGTCTGACCTGACATTGCTCAGTTCTTGCCGTTGTCATACGTGACATGTGTTTAAGTCAGACTTCATGGAACTTGATTTGATAAAGTACCAAGAAAGAAGTGCCGAAGTGCCTTTCACAATGCTTTGCTTTTTAAAGATGGGAATGGGAAATGTGTCAGGAGGATGGCGCAAATCTAGAATTGGCCTATGGCCCAGGCCTTACTGGAATCATAAACATTGGATCATCGTGTTATATCAGTGCAGTAAGTGTCATTTTTTGAGCTTCTGTTTTTCAATTCACATGCAAATTTTTTTCATTCTTATCGAGTAGGTTTTCCTCTTGTATGCGATTTGCTTGTAGCCAGTTCTAGTCTTGAATCTCATAAACGCTCATTTTAATCCTCACTGAGAGATTATTGGAAATGTCATAGCCTTTGCAAAATCTTTTTGTTGTTTCTTCCCTTACTGTCAGATTTAGTGATGGAAATTTCCAGACACTACAAATGCTGCTACAAATTCCTGATTTCGTGCAAGCTTATGGAATAGAATGCGAAAAGCATTTCCTAAACGTTGCAATACTCGATTCTCATAATGATTTCAATTGTCAGACAGCAAAAGTATTCTCGAGTTTATTAAGCGGTGAATTTTCTCAAGTAAGTAATTGCATTTACTATGTACATATCCTGATGTTCTTATTTTATCAATGAGGTAATTTCAGAAAGACAGTGAGTGTAACGGTATCAAACCGGTACAGTTCCGGAAAGTAGTATCAAGAGGAAATGCGGAATTTTCAAGTACACGGCAGCAAGATGCTGACGAATACATAAGGTATGATGAATACATAAGTATGACTAAAATTGAATTTTAAATGCACTGCTATTTGGTTCTTCAGAAGGATTTAAATTGTATAAATGCGCTGCAAATCGAAAAATATGCACCGGTCTAAAAAACTAGCCAAAGAGTGAGTGTACTGCTTCTTGTTAGACTTTTAGAAGGAAATCATTTTTTGCAATTGTCAAAATTCCAAAAACCTCTATTGCGATGGAAAATAATAGATTGGACAAGATCCTTAACAAACTGCTTGCACAACACTGGAATCCGATGGAATTACAAAGCAGAGATTTTATTCCCTGGGATAAACGACTTTTGACATTCATACAAATAGTATATAGCATCCTAACGGCAAAATTCTTATTTCATATGTTTACTTCGGTCTTCTTTTTTCAGATTACTTTTTGACCGAATAGATGAGTTTCTGAAGAAGCCGAAACCAGTTGATGCAGTGCGATTTAAATTAGAGCAACGTTTAAAAGATAACGCAACAAGTAGAGTCCGTTATAATTATACGGAAGAAGTAGTACTCTCGTTGAATGTACCAGAAAAAAGCGTCTGTAAAAAACTTGCAGTAAGTTTTTTACTTACATTTGCTATATCTTTTGATTTCAAGAATTGATTTATTTCTGCTACCGAAAAAATTACTGTTATCTTTGGAAAGTTAAAAGATAATGGAATATTTATTCACATTGTAATAATCAGAGATTCAACAGAAATCTGTTGTGTTCATCTTACTGTAATTTCGAGAGGGAAAACAGTACCATATTTCTAAGTTCATTGGTAATTCGTCACACTGCTTTGCATTTCAGATACTGAAGCAGTACTATCGATTATTTTGGAGTGAACTTTTTTCAATTTATATATTGTCTAAAAAAGTTCCAACTAGTATTTTAGAAAACAGGCGAAACGGAGGCACAAATACGACCTACGGTATCATTTGCTGAATGCTTGTCGGCAACATTTGGGAGTCAGGAGATTGATGATTTTCGATCGCCAATAACAGACGAAGTGAGAGGAGCCATCGAGCAATACAGCATCGCTACTTTTCCCGATTATCTGATTATACAGCTTAAAGTTAGCATGATTTTATAAAAGAAATGGAAGTTAAATATTTCTCCAGAATTACTATTTTCTTTTTTTTTTTTCACAGAAATTCACTCTGGCAGAGGACTACAGTGTGAAAAAGTTAGATGTTAATGTGGAAATGCCAGACGAAATTGATTTGGAAGCATTTCGTGGCTATGGGAAACAGCCTGAAGAGATGTTACTACCACATCAATCTGCCAAATCGGAGTTATCGTTGAACCGATCTCTGCCTGGCATTGATCCTGATGTTTTTGACAGGGTTAGTGCTTGATTCGAAACTTAAACTTAACAAAAGTTATTGAACTGTTGAGTTAAGCAACCCTCCATCAGTAAAGGTGCTATCGAAAGTTGAGGTAGCTGTGGATAAGCTTTCTAAAATAAGAATTGGATAAGCCCTTGTTAATTAAAAGGTATAGTGCAATAACTTACCTGGTTTTCTTGAAGTTTAGCTCTGTAGATCAGGTATTACACCCGAAGCTGCACGTCGTGCTATTCACATGACCAAGAATACTGGTTTCGATGCAGCATTAGACTGGTTCATGCATAGTGTTGGTGATAGGGACATCAACGAGGAGCATCCCGATTTGCGGTTAAAGGTCATCGCGTTGCGAGTTTTTTAGTCATATTTCAAACATTCGTATATAAAAAATTAAATATGAAAATTCCCTTTTCGATTAGTAGTGGCGTGTCACCGTATTGTGAGTTGAATATGATTTATCATGACTTGCTCATGTGCTAATTGCTAGCTTCATTGTTTAATATAAATTTCATCGATGTTTCAAATTGCCTTTCCTATGCGCTTAGCCTTTAACCTATCTCTTAGCCTTTTTTGAAGGTTTGGTGTTATTTTTCGTCAAACTTCGTTAGTCATTGCAATCGCTGCCCTTAATAATTTGTAGTATGATACTTAGAGCTGATTTCATGAAAACTTTATATATTTTTTGGATATCGCTTTAAATTATTGAAATGCACAAGCTCTTCTAAACTATTTTATGGCGATTTTTCAAACATCTTCGTCATTACAGGCAAGCGATGTCGATGGAATAGCGATTGAACAACTTACAAATCTCGGATTTTCTGTTTATCAAGCACGCTATGCTCTTCAAAAAGTTAATACTGGCATAAATGATGCAGCCGATTGGCTTTTTTCAAATGTGGACACTATACCACCTCAGGAAAGAGATGAACAGATCAAGGGTAAGCAAAAATTAGCAATGTTATAGTAGTCGCATTTGTTTTTTCAGCACAGACAATATTGACCAGTAGTGCCCTGTTTTTTGGGTGGGTGCAATGATGCAGTCTATTCATGCCTGTCATTGAATGGATAATTAACTGATAACAAACGAAAAATAACTGATTGATTTTCTCTTTATTTGAAGATTATTTTTTTTCGGTAGACGTGCCAAAAGAATATCGCGACGGGAAAGAACATTACCGTCTGGTTGGTTTTATATCACATATGGGGACTTCACCACATTCAGGACATTATGTTGCTCATATTAAAAAAGTAAGTTTTGTCTGTGCGTCTTATGAATTTCTTCATTATATGTATATATACAACGGAATATCCTTTAGAGAATGATAGAAAATAACTTTAGCATTCAAAATACATTCAGGACTCAAAATGGTATTTGTTCAACGACGAAAAAGTAGCTATATCTCAGAATCCACCAACATTATTGGGTTATATCTACCTGTACGAACGATATTGTGCTCCGGAAGTAAAGCCATGTGACGATTAAGTTCATCCGGTGATTGATTTAAGAAATCTGCATGCACTCGTTGCTTCTTTATTGTTGGCTTCATGCATCATTAATTTTAACCATTGCTTCCCATTTTTATGGAATGTTGCACTTGATTAATGTCGCTATGAAGAAATTCAAATAAGAATGAAATATCATTCTTACATTATGTTTCCTGCGAATGATCTACATGATTTTTATTTATGAAACTTTTTCTGAAAGCATAGTTCAATCAGGCACAATGAAAAACCTAACATGGCTGAACACCGCTACTATCCAAACTCGAGTTATGCTTGAATGAAAAATTATTAGATAAAATATCGTAACATTTTATGATATACAAAACTTAAACAGGATTTTAAGTTTTTCTTTAGCTTTTTCTAAATTGACATTCCTCTCTGGATTCGAATTAAGCAAGCTACTATATGCTGGGACTGATGAAAAGAAAGATTAGCTGATGACATTTTGAACTTTCAATGTGATTTTTTTGAGAGGAGGGAAAAACAGAGCCAGACTTTCCGATAGCGGAGTTGTGAGACCGTTCGATTCATTGTAGCAAATCGCTATTATCTGAACGTTAATGGGTATAGGTTGAACTCGAAGCCTCAATGTTCTCAATTAAGACTGCGAAGACACAAAGTACTTTATTCCACAGAGTATCGAAACAAAATAATGGTTAATGCGGTGCTTTGGAGCAGTTCATCGGAAATTTACTCATTTGGAGAGCCTGACAATATGCATTAATGAAGGGCAAACGTCTTCCAGCAATTGCTTTAATGGTCACTGGACCAAAACGTTGCTTTTTCTTGGTTCGCTGATGATGTGTAACAATTCAAGTGTGATTACATCATTCCTCTCCGAATTTTTCTTCTTCAATAAAATTTACATGATCTTTTGTCCGCTTGACATCTGTGTTTACTTTCGAAATGTCAGCCACGGTCACCTTTTCTAGCATTTCGTTATGCTTCTTCAGTTCATCGACAATCGCCCGCTGCTCTTTTAAAATTCTACTCTGCACTTTGCGTTGTTCTCTGATTTCATGTAGCAATGTCTTGGTTTCTTCATCCATAATAATGCCTACATTCTGCTTCCTTTTCCGTTTTCCTCTCATGAATTTCATCGTTTTTTCGTTTCGTTCATCCTCCGGAGATGTATTCTGGAACATCACAAGTTCCAGATAAAAAATATTTTTCGCATAATCTTTCAAAGTTGTTAAAGATGAAGGAACCAAAATTTTTTGTCAGTTTAGTTCAAAAAATTGAAAATACTATTTCATAATCATTATTATAGCAACTTAGTATTGCAATATGTTAAAGAAATTGTCAGTTGTAACGCAGAATAAAGCCAGTCTACTGATCCCTTCCTTGGGTCTCGTCTTGTGATGCTAGCTTCCTCCTCGCAACACTACGGTGGAAGCATTCAGAAAGCATAGATACATGCCTGTAATTTCGTGTTATTGTCACCGGTTTTGACCTTTTCCAAATATTTTAAGGCAATTTCCACTTTTTCATTACCTGAAAAAAGACTAATTTTCATAATTTTTAAGCACTTCTCTCCTCCCTTAACAAATAGAATTCTTCAAAAACAATGCTATTTTATCATATCGAGAACATATTATTTCAGCTAACAAAAGTACGTCCTAGCACCATAAACCACTCGTTCCATAAAAAAGCATCATAAACTTCTTGCTACCACTACGATGGGTACTGAATTTAATAATTTATAATTAAAAAAAATGGAGTATTCCAACATTTTCAAGCACCTGCATTCTTCAGAACCTTAAAAAAATACGTCGCTTTTAAAAAGGACTATTTAAATAAGAGTAAAATCCATCTGAAATTTTTAAACCTATTTGTTTCGGTAAAATGATGTCGACAACATTTGTTTCCTGTTCCGTATGTAAAACTGCCCATGTACTTCCGACGAGCATAAGCGAACCGACTGTTACAGATATCTGAAAAATCATCTCCCCAGGAAGAGAAGGAAAACACATAAAATCCCAAGTACCATTTGAAAAACTTAGCCAAAATTCTCAAAAAATAATCATCTGAAATGTAACTACAACTAAATGAAACAAAAAAATTCCACGTTCAATATTTGAATGTTCACCATACTTTTGCATAAAACATCAAAGGACGACATTGTTCGACGCCACGAGATACTGATAGAAATAACAACGATGGAATAATGATCGACACAAGAGAACCAATCGTCGCACCCGTCATTGCAAGTATAAATTCTACTGAAAATAATGGTCTCAACCACTATCCTTTGGATTTAATATTAAAAAATTCCAACATTTTGCGGCACCAAATCAATTAATACTCAGAAAACTAATACTGTTCAAATTATTATTCCTTTCAAGCAATTCAACTAAATTCATATCAGTTGAATTTCGCGTCAGAATAGCAATGTAAAACATGTCAATGCAATCACGAAACATTTGCTGGACGTCAAAAACAATCGATGTAAAACGTGCACGGTATGACGTAATGAAGTCCAGTTGGTCGGGATAAAGATAGTTCATAACAACATTATTCAGGACAAAAAAAGACAGATATGACGACAGTCATTGTAATTATGGCAATTATAGGGTGTCAACATTGAAAGCCCGAAAGCTTTCTGTAATATTCGTATACTTCATTACGAATGAGTCTGATCACATCATTAAGAGGAAGTATTTCTTGGATGGGAACTGGACGACCTGAACACTACTCACTTAAAAAAGACGAATTTTTTTTAGCGCAACGCTATCAATGTCGAACCGGAAAAAACAATGAATCGATATCTAGAACTTGTTTTTCCTGAAGCAGTGTTAAGTTCAAAAGTATAAACATACCATTTGGTACAATTATTGCGGTTAATAAACAAGAAGATAAGAGAAATATTGTTAGTGAAACGAACATCAATGAAGGTACACGCAGCATAGCGTATTCACAAGTATCCTGTAAAATGAGCAGGGAAAAAATCATTCAAAAAAATTTTCATAACCCTTTTAGATACTCTATTCTACTCCTTGTACTCTTTAAGACATCATTTACAACTCTTCGAGAGCTCCTGAATCTCTCCATTTCTTTCTGGTGCTTCAGCTCCCAAAGCTTTCAAGAATTTGCGAATTCCTTTCTCCATCCCTTTCAGAGATTTTATTGTTCCAGCATTTCAGGATATCTTCTTCTACCTGATTTCATTAAAAAAATTTTATATTTTGTTTAAAATTAATGATTTTTGATATCATCTGTTCAAAATTAGCATTAAAAAATACCGATTTCAAGAGACTATAGAACGCAATTCGACCTGGAAACAACATAAGTGGAATACTGACGGCTACCGACAACATGAAAGCTAGTTTCATTAGCTGGGTCAGTAAGGAACTTTGCAGATATAAGAGAATATCACCATATAATTCGATATCGTGAAAGGCAACATATCCGAACAAACCAACAGCTGTGTACATACCACTACATATATTCACTGCTCTCGAAACTACTGTATCCACCTAAATTTTGCAGCTCAAACCATTCATTGATTTTAAACAGAAGTTCAGTTCGAAATCAGCTTCAAGAAAATGTGAAATTCAAGAATAGAAAACACTTGAAAAAAACCTTCAAGTCGAACTAACACTGACGAAAAATGAGTGAAATGCTGAAATTTAAAAGATAGTGGAAGAGAAATTAGATAAATTTCAATTTTTGAATGACAGTTTCTCATGTTGGGATTGACTAGCATAAATTCCATTCTTTTTTGTGATCTCCAGTTAGATAACTTATATGTTACTTAGTAAGAGAAGTTCTTCAGTATCCTTAAAAATAAAAGTAAAACGCTGGTTGATTGTAATTTTGCTTACTGTAAAAAAATTTTATTGAATTTTCGGATTTTCGACGTCAAACTTTACAGTTGCTGAAATTCAAATAAAATCTCAATTCCAATTCATTAAAAGAATTATGCAAATGTAGTAAGCTTAAAACTCAAGGACATTATAAGCTGCGTGGACAACATGTATATCTATGATATCATACTTACTCTAAGCATATTGTAATATTTTACATTTTTTTTTGTTTGCATTCTCCAACTATTCCGTGGAGTAACCTAACGAAAAATATACCTTAGCAGCCGACGGTTCTTTTATGCAATCAGTAACACAAAACAACTGCGTTTGACAGGACAGTGCCATCGAAATAATGGGCAAGCTGAAAAAAGTTCAAAAACTTCTCAATAAGTCATTACGAACGAAACCAAACATACTTCATTAAAATCTCATAGAAAATTATACTGGAAAAAATTTTTAAGTTGCTCAAATTAAAATAAAATAGATAACCAATACTTTTCCTTCCGAACCAGCAGACATAAGACTCAAAAACATTTTTAGCCCCCTATTATTATAGTAATAGCACTATGCTCACATAGTTCTATAATTCTAGTGAATGAACAAATAAATAACCTATTTAGTAAACCTTCTTGTCGCCACCAACGTATATCAGTACTCCAATTGCAGTCGAAGATTCGTGGAATGCATTCGGCTAACATGCGTAATACAAATATACCATAAAACAATACAGTTATTGAACTAATTTTCGATAAACTGGTTACATTACGAAAAAGTGACAGTGGCAATATAACAAAGAGAAAAATTACTACCTGAAATTCCAATAAAAAATTCGACATATTTTGATCAAAGCTTCTTATTTTCTCTGATTCTAATTTTTTGATTTTTTCTCAAAAAATTTTATTGAAATTTTTGAGTACAATGAGGAATTAAAATATCGATTAAAGTTTCTCACTTTCTCTGATTCTAATTTTGTGATTTCTTGAGGAAAAGTTTTGAAGTACAGTGAGGAATTGAAATATCCGAAATAACCAAACAAAAACAAAAAAAGAAAAAAATAAACAGCTTACCATAACAAGAATTCGCAACCTTTGAGTAGGCGCTTGCAATTCCAAGTAATCAGCTAATACGTGAGGACCAATATCACCAATAACAACCATAAATGATATGACACACGACATTAAAAATAAAATCGTGAGCAACTGCAATTATAGTGCTCTTAAATATCATGTATTAAAAAACATAAGCAAAAAATTTTGAACTCAAACTCCCAATGCAAGTCACAATAAAATTAAGACATAACTACTTGCTATTAATTTAAAATATAAAGGGCAAATAGAAAAATTAAAATAAGTCAAATTACGTCATTTGATCGCAAATGCTTCCATAAAACATAAAACTTAGGCTTATAGTTGTGTATGACAAATGATCGCATGCTTCTGTCAACTGGTTAATTTATCTCAAAAATTTATAATGAAATGATAATTTTGCATTCGTCATTTTAGATGAATCGAAATTAACCTCAACGAGACGTTTTCCATTGCTGCCAAAAGCGTGCGATGCCATAGATTCATAACTTCGACGACTGCAAATTGTAAAATTTGCTTTATGAAATCCTTCATTCCAGTTGAAAGAACTATCCAAAATTCAGAAGTGCGATTTAAAAAAACTTACTTCTAACCTCCGGCTTATATTGTTTTGAAATTCATTTCGAATTTCGAATAGAATTTAGAAGGAAATTCATGAAAAAGAGCTTTAGATGATCAGATATATGGTTTCAATCCCCGAAAAAACCAAAAATTGAGGAATTAAAAAAATGTGAATTATATTCTTGGAGATAAAAGTTATAAAATACGAGAAGTTGGTATGTCTGTGAAGTGAACAAGTTAGCAAAATGTGTACATGAAGTGCGCAAGTACAACAAAGTAACAAAGTATGCAAGCAATTAAAAAATACAAAAGCAGAGACTAAATATATAATTATGAATTCATACCGTGTCAGGAGCGCTCCTTGATACAACAAATGACAAGTGATTTTGGTCAACACCGAACAAATCCCAATTAGAACGGTACCAAGCAAAATTCCACACTGAAAATCGGAAATTCCGAAACGAAAATGAAGGAAACTTCATACCAGACAAAATATCCCATAATTTAAAACTGTACTTGAATAACTAAATAAATTTGAAATTAATAACGTAACTATGAGCACGTCGTACGTATATATCAATAATCTTATACAATGCAATAATATTAGTGCGAAGATGCCTGGTATTACACATAAGTTGGGGCAAAATTTTTTGATGCCTTTTCACTAAGTCTGATACATTATGTTGCAGCACATTAATTATGTAGACATTAGTGACTTCAAGAAACAAACCATATTGTAAGTATCCATTACTTCATGCAATGTTCATGATATGACTAATTGTAATTTACTACAACGGTGTTTACATGCATCATGTATTAAGCATAGCATGAAATGATTAAAAAAATTGTTGATTTTTTCAGACATAATAATGCACTAAATCATTAGCAATAAGCATTATAATAATTACGTGACATTATAAACATCCATAAGTTCATAGCATAATTATATGTTGTGTGCATAAAAGATAATGATTAGTTTTATTTTATCTCATAAACTGAAACTGTCTCCATATTTTCTTTGACGTGTGATCTGAAAACGATCGTAATACTCGAACAAACAAGTTAAAAAAATTTTAAATACCTGTTGTAAACAATACGGCATGGCAAGCATACTAACACCAACGATACAATTCGCAAGATTGAAAACATGTGGCCACTGATTGAATTGCGATAAAAACGTTCGACTGATTCTTCCTTGCTTACCTCGATCTTCTTCTTTCTTCAGCATAGCATGCGTCATTTCACGCTGTCTAGCAATGAATTGAAATGTCGTAATTAGATTTCCATCAATTCTAATCTTTCATTTTAATCTCTTTCTGTAATGAAAAAAAGCATATTTCTTTATTATAACTAAGGATTTACGTGATAAACATGATCTACGAGCTAATATATGAACCGCAACGAAATTGTTGACATCATTTGTTTTCATGAAAATAGCAGCCGAGAAAAATTTACTCATGAAATTTCACATACACCAACTGTGACCTAATCCATGTATTGCGTGTTGTAAATCGGTAAATTCGAAACTTCCTGAACCTGATGTACTCAGTCAAATATTGACTGATTTAACATTCATCACTTCAGCTTAGCATTTATCATAGAAGGAATTATGTAATGCAATTGAAATAATTTAAACAAACAAAACATGATAACAGTAAAACCCGTTTATATAACAACTACAGAAATGTGAACTACACTTCTTTGAAAGAGAAACTCGAACCAAGCCTACCACATAATAACATATTTACAAGGGAAACATTCCTGCTTTGGTGCAAATAGTCATCCTCTTGAAAATGACGTAATGCCACGCTACATGAAAAATGTTATCCGACCTGCTGTAAGTGAAGACTGGTTATTATGGTGCAAAACCATTTAGTATCTGCAGAGATTTGTTTGCAGTTTAGAATTTTAAAAAAACTGAGAAAACGTTTTACTATAGTGATTTTCTTTATTACATCTGAGCAATTTAGAACGTCACATAACACGTAAGGCATATCAACTAGCCGCCATGGCACCTCACATTTGTCAGATTCCTCATTTTTATCTTTCATGTCCACATAATCTTATGTAGGAATAACAGTAAATCTCACGTGTTTACAATTTCGAAGTAACATTAATAATATAATGAGTAATTATCACATTTCATTCTTCATGTTATCATTCAAAAAAGTGAAAAATTTGAGTGGAGTTCAAGCATAATCAAAGGCATCGTTTAATTTTTGAATTAGTGTCAGTTGAAGATGTCTTAACAGTTTAAAGCTCGCGCTCAGATATACAGTTTTTTCCGGATTCTGTTGTGGGGCGAAAAAGAAGATTGAACGCTTTCATCCGGTATGAGTGATATGTTCAACAACCTCGTAAATTCATGTGGTAAATTTTATGAATAATTTATTTCTGGTCATTGTGATTGATTCCGTTTGGGAAGTTTTTTCAAATCATTAACTCGATGACTCAATAGTCATAGTAGATTCGTGAGCTTCGATTCGGTGAGTTCAGGCTAACAAATTATTATTGCCATGTAGGGATTATAGGAAAATCAATTTTATGGTTGAAAAAAGAACAAATATAAAAAATAGCTTTCACTGCTAACATAAGACAATTTTGATTGATATCAGCTGACCTGTTCTTATTGTTTTCAGCTTCTCAGTATTAATTGTTGGAGATGCTCCCCATCCTCCATCCATCCACATGCCAATAAACTTGTGTTGAAGAGCATCTCATCTGTGTACATTATCTGATCTCTTTTCCTGACTTATTCCCACCTTCCGTGTTCCAGTGGTGCATTACTCTTATTGCTATACACCCTTCACTTCTCTCCATAAATTCAGGATGAGTGTTTTCCAAGAGGTATATATTTTCTCTTCATAAATATTCTATCCTTATGGTGAATATTTTTTCCGGACAAGTGACCACGTCTAGCATTTACCACTAAAAATACACTGTATTAACTGATCAGACAAATAAGACTACCACTGGTGTTTTAGTGAGCAGAAAAGTTACAATAAGAGAATATGACGCAACCGATTGCGTTGTAAAAGAATGACTATTTTTAGGTTCGTAAGTTAGTGGATGATGCTACTTGGCGATATAAGGTGCATGATGGATTTGATGTGACGCCCACCGATACTTTCAAACAAATTGTTTTCAAAGTGTAAGTGCTAGGACAAATATAAGAGAGCTAAATTTCGTATTTACAACGCTGCGACCGATTTGACATAGAAATTAATTGTGAACTGCGCTATTGCTTTTTATCCCTCCCTATTTATCTATTATTTAAATAGTGAAATCTGTGTTTTAAGCGGAGAACCGCGATTTTTGTCGTACTTTCCAATACTGCTTCCGCTACCTTCTCTCTATCTCAAACTAGAGTAATGTAAATCATGTTTTTGGCATTGCTTCTCATTCGATTATTGCTAACTTTTCTTTTACCTTGCGGTTCTCCGCTTAAAAATCAAATAATCAAATTTCATTATCTTCAAACAGATCCAGTATGAATTTGGATGAATAAGCTAAGGCTAGTTTCAAATTAACTTTCGGTGTGTTTTTCGGAATGATTCTTGTTTCGCTTTGATTTCAGATAAATACCGAGAGTCAGGTAAATAGGAAGAGTAAGTAAATGCGTACTATAAGGCGTTTCCAACAACTGTCTGATTTGGAAATATTATTTTCTCACTTTTGTTAAACAGTTTGTTTAAAACTTTCGTGACAAGTTCTGGAAAAAGAAATATATGGAGCTAAACTGCATTGTGATTTTTCTTTATATTGTAATCTCTCTTTTCTTCATTGTGTCAACAAAACCTTCTCCATATTGAAGGCAATATATGTCACCATAAAATTGTATTCTTCAGATTCTCCCCCGTCAAAAATATTTGGAGGACAGCCAGTTATTGTACACTCCACCAAATGTATCAACCAAATTTGGGTGAATATCGCCAGTCGAAAAGTTTTTCTTCGTTAGCACCAAGCAATGGAATGCCTTATGAGTATGTTCTTATGAATAGCAGCTGTCTGCAAAATTTCAAGTTCTTTGTTGAAAAAAAATTTTTTCGGGCAAAGTAACTTCAGGCTATTTTAAGAAATACCTATTTGTTCCAATTGCCATTGGTTACCTCTGGTTATTATCTTTTATTGTGTGGTAAGTCCAATTTTTCTATGAAATTCTATTCCAATTTTGATTTGGATGTTTTACCATAATGGAAGGCGTGGGAAGCGTTCCACTACTATGGAACACAAAATTGTTGGAATTCGTTCTTTTACTTATTAAAATGATATGAATATCGTGATTTTTGAAGGGACCGTGACGCGCAGCGATATTTTGGATCCTTTCGAAGTTACGTGCCAAAAAAAGCAGAATGGAAATTTGCATTGGAGAAATACTCGAAACCAAGAACTTACCGAAAACGTCTATTGAAAACAAAAACTGAAATGAACGAGGTACTTTTCTTCGAAGTACGCTTGATCGATAAAATAAGGGCGTGAATATATTATTTTTATATAATGCTGAAATAACTAACATTGAAGAGATGAGTGCAGAATCTAATATATATCAGTCGTCGAAGAGAGTGTGAAACCAATCCATCAGGAATTCCTATAGCATCAGGAATTCTTGAAGAAATAAGGAAAGAAGTCATTTTTGAACGATACAGCGAAGCTCGAAGTTTTCAGTACCTTCTGATGGGTTCCTTATCCACCATACTTATTTGGATACGTCATTCTCTATTATATGGGAGATTTTTATTGCCAGAAACAGCTAGAATCTTACTGATTAGGTCCTTGTCCAGAAATGAGAAGATCAGCTCAAGCGTATTACGCAAATATCGTTTAGTAAAGAATTGAAATATAGGCCCCATCCGAACTCAAACTGAAACCATTTTACCGGAAGCGAAGCGAATTCCCAACATCAACATCCAGAATAGATAATTATAATTTATATTGGCGAGGTCAGTTGATTATTTTAATTGTTGTATTTTGCAAATTTACAGAACTGAAAATTTAAAAGATGTGAAAGCAGAAGGAATTTGATTAAGTTTGATACAGCATTGGAAAAATCTTGTTGAAACGCATTCATTTTTATTTTTCAGGTCGTTTGAATGGTGTCTTTGGGACAGGTGCATTATTTTATCCCTCAAATTTCATAGGGGAGGAAGATCGACGATATGAACGAATTTATTGGAGCCAAGATTGGATGGATTATATAACACCGAGTGCAAGACATGCTACTAGTTTATTACTTTCAGCGTATTGAAATAATACAACAGAGGAAAGAGGATGAAGGGTTGAAATAGTAGAGCTAAAATATGGCTGATTAGATATTAATGTTCCGATGGTTATTAACGCTACTGGTAATTTCTGGTTGAACGATTTCTAAAATATAGTTCCACTCCACCAAATCTTACTCATTTGGCACAATGCATAAGAACAGTGCCAAATAAATACACGTTCATTTTTCCATTAGTTGAAGATATTCTGAAATGACCATTTGAAAGGCAGTTTGGTTTTAATTATTTCCTTTATTTATTTCGAACATTACTCATCCATTTTCCTATACATATATATATCTTAGTACTTTACTTTAACTCCACGGTTAATTCACATCTGAATTTCACATGTAAAAATCGATTATATACGACTCATGTTAGAATCTTGTGAATAAAATATAAAAAGAAACTGACAGTTGACCCTACCAGGCCGGAAAGGACTTCTTTTTGTGCTTGGTATCTTGCATACATGTCTTATATATTTCCGAATGTTTGTGATAATGCTTTGAGATTTTAGATGGAATAAGCAGTGCTCTCCATTCCTTATGAATGGGATTATTGCTTATTACTATGATGCTGTTTGTGTATCACTGCTATTATCAATTAAAATTATCATCATATAGCAGTCTTTAGTAGCTGAAAGAGAGATGCCTTACTGTATCTGACATCAAAGAACAATGGGTGATGTGATATACTATTACTATACTATTATATATTACTATAAATTATACTATTACTATAAACGTTTCGGTATTATTGACTATTAAAAATAGTTTTATTAAAACAGTATAAGGATCTGTAGCACTCAAATGATACTAAGACTTTGGACAATCAGGTGTGTCGCTTCTCTGCATAATTTATCCAAACTTACTTTATTAAAGATTCGGAGAATCTAAAAATTGAAGAGATTTAATAAACAATGGATTTATTAACTCAAAAAGGAATTTTTACAGGATTAGACAAGAAAACATGATTAAAAAATTTAAGCTTCAGAGTTTTTCGCAAGAAACTTCAAAAATTATTTTCAATAATACTCACAACAATTGCAGCAAGTTTATGCAATTACAGTACAATAAATATGTCAAGAAATTAAATAATGAAAGATTAACGGAATATATAATTTCTTCATTCAGGCTTCATCACTTGAATAATATTGTCACGAAGGAAAGAACCTCACAAAAAAGTACGAATTTTTCTTTAAATTTTCAAAATCTAGATTTGAAATTGGTACAGAATTGTCCAACTTGCTAAGATAAAATGGAGCAATCAACAGCGAATCAGTCACAGTCAAATATTTAAATTGATGTGACTACAAGTTAATATTGAAAAATCAGAAATTAAATATATATCAAACCAAACATAAAAGCAATGCGGATCATTGAGTTTCTGGATGATGATAAACTATGAAATGATTGAATTGGATGAAGCATTCAGTTAAGTTATTCAGGTTTGTGATAACATGTCTTGAGAAATGGTAACATTTGTGTCAGCTGAAGCACTTGGTAGAGTTAACGATAAATGTGATTGTTTACAGCGCTGATCGTAGTCCACAGTAGCAAATACCTGCTCACGGATATTGTCAGGTGAAACAACGAATTGAAGCACCGATTGATTAATAAACTGTCATACGCTCATAAATAATAAATATTATTAACTTCTAATACCTCTACTGTTGAAATATGATAAATATTTTGAGTCATAATTGAAATACAGAAGCATTCTCACATCAAGTAGAATATTATTCGTAGAATGATTGGCACTTTCTTTATGAAGTTTTTTCTTCCGCAATGCCTCAGCGCCAATCTTGTCCATCGTATTCTCCTGAAGTTAAGAAATAATTATAACAACAGTTGCGTATGTTATTCAAAGCATTCCTGTATTCTGATATCTCTCTTAGGGCAAAGAATAATAACCAAAGGAGTTTATAGAAACGGTCCAATTTTAGAAAGCTGTCATGTGAAAGAAATGATCAAGCAAATTTTAACTTCAAACGTCTCGATGTATTTTTTGGCATATATTTTGAGTTTAACAGCTGTTTCTGCACAATCCATCTTAATCCATGAGTCAAATTTTCCTGAAAATAAAGGAAAAATGTAATTCATTCGTAATTTGCTGCAATCTGAAAAATACATACTTAAAGTTAGCACTGTCGAAAATATATAAATTCCTTACCTTTCTTATCAGGATTGATTTTTAAGTAGAGAGAACGATTTGGAAGAATTGGGAATACCGACGGAACTGTAAAATGCATTTAGATATTTCGGAAAATAAAATTTCATGGATTTCATTCGTCCATTCAAAAGAGAGTGACAACAAGTTTGGAGGTAGATGCAAGAAACACTTCAATGAATTAAATGCTTAAAAGCATACACTGAAAAGCATGCTTCCAACGATACCGCTTGTTTTTGGTTTGTGACATCTCATAAACATCCACTGTACTAATATGCTCCTCTTTGCCTGATGCAACACAATTCACCGTGTCCTTCTGATGTTCGAACATGAACATGAAGAGACCGAAAGAAAGAGAATGAAACGAATGTTAGCGCTTTTACGGAATGCGACATTCAACATGAATAGGATTATACACACAAAACTTTTGACCTATTGAGTAGTCGGCCCAAGTCATGTAAGGAGTGCTTCATGATATGATAATTTCTTTTTCAAAACACATGGTCATCAACAAGCAATAACTGACTTGTCCACTTGTCCATCAGAATAACACTCATATATTACCCTGATTCATTAGCAACTTTTTAATTGCAAACGTTAAAAATGCAGTTACGTTCAAACGCGACCTGTGCAAAAAATGTTTGCTTGTTAGCCTTCTGTCTCTCACATCCAAATACAGAAAGAAAGAGATCTCCGATAATAGTAAAATCTTCATGAGTTCCAAAACACGAATCTAATTCTAGAAAAACAGCGGAAATATACGTGGCCCTTCGAAACATTCTAACCAATTAATACTTTCTAAAATATTTACTAAAAACTCTAGAATCATCCTCTCAGCAAAAAACAGCCGCCTAAATCTTACTTCTATGTGCGCAGAATCTACGTCACTCCCATCTCTTCCTACACATCACTTCTGTCTCTCTTCACACGTTATCCTCGTCACACTTCCATCTCTCTATCACTTACCATCCAAAGTAAAGCCTGCTATTACACATTATTTCATGAATATTTCTTTATTTCTTTTACTCTCAATCTTTTTAATAAAAACATGTATGAATCTAATCATTCCCTACGCTCTTGTGCACTATTTCCCCGTAGATCAGTTCACTAATTAAGTTATTGAATTCAATTCAGTCAAGAATTAGTCACATACATTAGCATTGTACAAATAAATACTGATATAAATGATCGTCTTCAGTAATTCAACACTTTCCTTGGTGTTCGGGAATTCATAGAATAAAGCGAATAGTTGTATTGTTGTTGCGATGAAGTGTTAAGGTATAATTAATTGATTGATGTATAATTTTTAATGATAAAGAGATTAAGGAACAATTAATCACAAAGAATGATTTTTAGAGCAAAAATATACTAAAATCTTTGCCTAATTACTTCTAATTTGTCATCAATCCTTATCAAAATGAAAGAAATTTTTAATTATTAATCAAATTTAAGGCCAATTTTCTTGCTAGAAATATTTTAATTAATTTAAATTAATTAAATTCTTTCAGAAATTTAAATTATTTTTTCAGAATTATTTCAAATAGACGGCATTTTCATGAATATTTAATTTTTCTTCATTTTTAAACATTGAAATCTCAACTAAATATCTCTAAATTTGAAATTGTTGTCAAGTTTTTTTAAATACTAAAGTTATCAAATTAAAAATGTTACGATTTTGCTATGTCTATTCCGATAATGTTTGAGAGATTCCCATGCGGAAGTTGTGGAAAGTGGAAAATATACTTATACCGGATTTCTTCCCTCAAATTTTTCTTTACAGGATCATTTACCTTCTGTAACATGACTTTTTTGAGTGTCAGATTTGTATTAAAAGCGATCCATTTACTGCCAATATTTTTGTGAGATTCCAATTTCAATTTTTATATGCAATTCCCAGATGAAATTATCAGATTAATTGCTTATCAATCCATTCAATTATAAATTCCTATGGAAGATTATCAATAACGCAAGCAGATACCGCATGCTGTAATACAAGTGCAATCATTTCGCTTATCAATTAATGATAAGCTTCGAAATACTAGCTTTGGTTGAATCATTATCTCTTAAATCCTAAGTTACATCAAAATCGAGTTCCTGATGAATCAGTAATGAATTATTACTCATGTAAATGTATGACTAAACAGTGCAGAGATGAATCGGATATTCTATTAGAAAAATTATGCACTATAAGTAGACCACTGGTCATCATCCTATTATGTAAAAGCACCGAAAATACTTCCGGTATTTTTGTTTCTCACATCTTTTGAGTTCGATGGGTTACCATACACGGACTCAAATTATATACTAATCCTCGACAAATCTTTAAGCGAAAAACATGCATTGCATAGGGGTTACGTGACATCACGTGTGATAAAGTGGAAATAAGTCGTAAGCATTACCGATAAATTTAATTATTGTCTGCTTCATATGAAATGAAGTGAAAGTAGAGAATGGATAGGGGAAGAGAAAACTTACAGAGTGAAGCTGAAGTGGGGAATGGAGAGATGGAAGAAAGAGTACCAGCTTCCCTTCCTCAGCTGATGAAATTCGGTTATGTTTGTGGATGGAACATCAATGGGGGGGTACACGCTTAGTGACACATACACATATACACCACCCATGTACATGAACACACACACACACACACACACACACACACATACACACACATAGCAACGCACATAAACATACACATTCTACGCGCACACAAACATACTCACACCATGTGCACACATCACACACTTCAGTAGTTTCTGGTGACACGTTCGAGCATGTTTATGTGCAATTGACATTTTGTTAAGTCTTTTTTTTCTCGTTTTCTTCCGTTATTTCTGGTCTATGTCTTTTAATATTTTTGGACCAATGCTTTTCAGGTTGGTTTCCTGATCCGGTGATAAAGTTCGTCTTCCTTTGTCTATTGTTCATTATTCCATGTGATCTTTTTCTGACTGTCTGATATGAAAGGAATAGTATGAAGTATGTCTTACCTTAAAAAATAACAAATTTGGCAGCAGTTTTTACAAGTGTAATTTAGGATATGCACATTTGTACAATTGTAAGTGTAATTAAATGATCGATTTAATTTTTAAATGGAAAATTAAATCCATAATTAAGAAAGAGCCTACTATATATTATTTATTATTGCTAAGCATATTTCGATGATATATGTAAACTGTAAGCGTAAACCGCAAAATCATGAGGTAACTTTATGAAAACAAATGGGAATTAATTAGCGAAAGAATGACTTCGATGAATCATCAGCTCAGACTCCTTTTAGTCTCGCTCCATTTTTTGAAGACACTGTTTGCATTGTTTGTGTTGTATTTTGTTCTTGCTGCTTTCAATTTTCACAATGAACGTAAGTCCCTGATTCAGAAGCTTAATAAATTATGGAATCCATTGTAATATGAACTGGGACCTTTTAATAAATAGGCCTAGGAAATCTTTAAAAAATGGATCTTGCAGACGAGGCTAAGGACTAGGACCAAGGAAAGAGCAAATGAGCTGTTTTTCTCAACTCGGTCGAAACAGGGAAACATAATCTTTCAATAGGTGCTTTATTTACTTAATTCGGTGAATGGAAATGCGTTGCCGGCGGTATTCAACGTTCTCTACGCATCCACATCGTAAGCAGCGAACATGGCTTACTGGAACGATATCAGTATGTCAATTCGATAAAACAATCATTAATGCGTCGCTCAACAGACGCTAGGAGTCATCATGGTGCTTCTAAAGTAAGTTGAAGGGGACGGGAACAGTTGAAACACTTTCCAAGACATTAGTTGAGAGGACAATGAGATTTTTATTAACGAACAAAATATTATATTAAAAGTAAACTGAAATGATGTTCTTGTGTCTTTTACACTATTTTAGTTTTTTGAAAACTGTTTCCTTCATATCACTATTTCTTCTCCTTCTTTTCTTCCTTACCGTGAAGTATTTATCTTTCGTTTCGTGGTGTCTAGTTATTTGTTCTTCTCGTTTTGCCTTTATCTCATTTCATTCATCTTTTTTTTTTACTAAGAAGTCAATCTGCTATGTCGATAGAGAAATTACTACTTCTGACGAATTTGATTTACGGATGGATCGATGGCGTATCAATTTGTTACTATCATATTATTAGTGCGTGATGTCTATTCTGTAAAGGCTTTACTAATGAATCCATTCCTGAACGGACAATTTCTTTGTGTTTATTTCGGATATTGTGCTGTTCTGGGAGCGTCGTTGACGATTGCATTGAAGTTCATTCATATTGATCATCTGATTAAAGTGAATGTGAATAGATTACTCATCTCGACTAGAACTGGAAATGAGGATTTACCTGAAGATTGTTTGAGCTCTCTTATCATTTTTTATCGAAATTCAATTCCTAACTTATCTCCGTTTGCCATTAATGTGAGCATAGTTAATTTAATTCACATGTTCGCCTAATTATTATATTATGTATTTCCTAACTTTTCCTTCATATTTACGTCGAAAGTTGCAACGTTTCGATTTTAATCCCAAATCTTTTATTTTTACTGGACATTAATTTTAACCATTACCATCAGCATTATTTTCTTGACAGATCTGCTAAAAATCAAGGATATACTTCTGAAATATTTGTAGTGTAGGTTTTATGATCATTCAACCTGAATTATTACCTACTGCCTCATTTTAACTTTGCAAAATGTCTGCATTCAGATATGTCGTAAGGTCAAGATAAAATGAGGTAAATAGAATATATATATACTTTACTTATATGTATATATATATATATATATATACAGTTAGAGTATTTATCATTATTTCAGAATCGAAGTGGTCTTTATAGAACATGCAAAATATATACTTCACCCATATATATATGTATATATATATACTTTACCTGTATATATTTTGCAAGATGTTTTATAAAGACCGCTTTGATAATAAATTGGCCTAATCTGTGAAATATTTGATCGAAATTCGAAATGGGTCCCCTAAGCGCCAATGTTTTCATCATTATATTGATGAAAAGTGTTTTTTCCATCTCTTTCATATCCGGAAAACATTGTTTATTGTGGGCAGACAACTGGCAATCAGTGCGAGTCTAGAAAAGAGCAAATATAACCCGTTTTGGGGTTATATTTGCAAATATAATGATGATATATTTGCAAATATAACCCCAAAAACGGGTTATATTTGCTCCCTTGCTTTAGTAATGTAGTAAAAAGTTTTATTTATCCATTGTCCATCATATAGTACACTGAAGTGATTTTACTTATCCTAAAAATGGTTGATTACATTTTCTATTTGATCTAGTAGCTGATCCGTTTATCATGGATTCTAATTCGGATCCGGTAACTAAATATTTTAAATTTTTTAACCTGGAACTACAAGGAGCACGAGTCGCATCTTCCCTTCACAAAAGTTTGATCATGCTTCCACCGATACATCTCAACCTGGTTCACACCTGTCAATTTGATCATTACATTCACATGTTGATTCGCCACTATGTTGTGATCAGCCAATCAACTATTTGATCAGTTACTCAATTTAATCAGTTGTTTGATTGTTGTGATTTATGGTCATTGAATATTGTCTTGCTTTTAAGTGAAATAGGTATTTAATCATAGGATATCACTTTATCACTGAATATTTACCTATTTGAAGGAAGAATTAATCGCTCATTTGATCTTTGATCTAATGAGAATTACCTATTAAAATTTGTTAGTTATGCTTCGAATCTTTTGTTGCTGCTTTGCTACAGTATTATTTACAAAGGAATCTTTATATAGTTTTTGCATTCTATGGTGATATTATTGAAATCTGTATTTTTTTCTTCTAGAGGTTAAAGAATCATAGTCATCAGTTACTCTTGCTCTCTCTCTCTCAAAATGATATACGATTGAGATAGAAAGAAAAAAAGATACAGAAGGTGGAAAATAAGGTAAATAGCGATATTATCTCGATATTTGAACTTTCTTCTTCTGTTTATGAGAACTCTACAGACTAAAAAATCAGCATCTAACTATTGTAAATTGATGGAATATACTGCGTTGCGTTCAGTTATAGAAATGAAGATATTATTAAAGGATATCATTTGCATTTAATATATTATATATTGAGGAAGGAGAAGAAGACGAGAGGAGCAATGGTTGAAGATGAAGAAAAACTGAGGCGAATTCACCTGGGTAACGATGAATTTAGCGGGTTGATCGGTGGCCTTGCGGGGAATTTTGTCGAGAGTCAAGTTGGTGGTGGTGTTGGACAAATTCTTGGTGGACTACTGCGAGGAGGTGGAAGGAGTCTAGATCATGGTATTAGTTTTTGGTTTTTCCACTTAAAATTATTCTTCATTTCGAGTTGTTATTGTGATCTGTTGGCATAATTTCAAAGGTTCTTGTTCAACTAAAAAAATGTTTATTTGCTTGGACAAATGCTCAGATAATAAAAACAATATTATTCGATGATAACGGATTGCCACAGATGTTATCATTGGCATAAACTGTTTTCGTTATAAGGAAAGATAATCATGTAATAATGGCTATAAAGTTGTAATTCCTTACTCTTTCAATAATTTATACTTTAGTAATATTTGAAGTATATGTTGCCGTCCATCGTCGTTGGCAAATTGAGACTTTCTATTTATGTACTTTTTTGCTCTAATAAGAATTTCAAAATTTGAATTTCACAAGCATTTTTGTCTGGTTACTTTTCAGGTGGAATCGATATCGGGAATTTAATTGGTCAGTTTGTTGGAAGTAGCAGTCGAGGAACAGGTGGTGGAGGTTTGTGATAAATTATTTAAATGAACAGTGCTTATCATATATATTGACGAATTTTGTTATGCTTAATGATGGCAAGGAATGAATAAGAGAAATTAATTAACTGATGAAATGAGATTTGCATAATGGTGACATAATGTAAAAAACAGCGCAAATGTGGGGTTAAATGAAACTATGGCGGTTCGTAGGCATAATTTTTAGATGAAGTAAAGGATCAGAGTAGTAGTTCTTTGCATCAGGAATATCAAAAACCATTCTTTCCTGATATGGAAAATGGTATTGGCATTCATTACCTATCTTACATGTATAACATTTTTGGAAGTAATTCTGGAAGATTTTTTTTCTTGAGATATTTTGCACTAAAATATTTACGTATATCACTGACATTGTGCGTAATATATATATTTCACATCAAATTTTGTAAAATTAAATTTTAATCTACTTCTTTCTTTTTTTTAGGAGACAATGTACCGATCGATTTTTTTCGTGGTGGTGTTATCGAAGTGCTGTCAGATATGATCGGTAAAGCGGCACATCACTTTCTCGGTGTTGATCCGCATACAGGTCGTATTATCGGTGCAGTTGCCGGTAATGTGCTGTTTGATTTAGGTGGGAAAGATAACAAATTATCGGATATTGGCAAAGTTGTTCTAGATAACATTATTTCGGGAAAATTTCATCGGAAGGTTAATTTTCTTCTGACTTTTGGATATTTCTTTTTTTTATCTTTTCCAAATGAAAAAAGTTAAGTTTCCGTAGTTTTTCATTTTGTGTGAGTGTTACAGATTCTTCTAAACTGTAATTTGGACTTGATAGGAATTTCATTCTTGCTAACTTTATTAAGTTTTTTATTTCCCTATTCATTTATACTTCATTGGATAGCTTGGCTAGCTGCTTCAGGTTGATCCTTATATTCCACGGGAACCACGTCTGATTCCACATCCACCATCACCAAGACAAAAAGCCCAAGCACTTGACTTTTATGAAACACGTGATCGATGTTTGCAGGTCAGTGAATGTTAGTGAATTTTTTTCAAGAAGTAAGAAATTGCAAAAGAAAGGAAAAAATACAAAATGACAATTCTTCATAGCTACCCTAATACTTAATGCTATCAGATTATTATTCGTGTGTTGCAGTCCAACACTCTTTTCGAAGATCCAGAATTTCTAGCGGATGATTCCAGTTTGTTCTACAGTAGACGACCTCCGAAGTTCGTCAAATGGCTTCGCCCAGGAGTAAGTGAATATTCTTCCAGCTTTTGCTTTTTGTAATGAATGAGAGGTTATTGAAGGAAATCGTCCGTGAACCACTGTTAATTTCGGAAGGACAAACTCGCTTCGATGTGATTCAAGGTGAATTGGGAGACTGCTGGTTGATGGCTGGTGCTGCAAGTTTGACTCTGCGTGATGAGCTATTCTATCGTGTGATCCCACCGGACCAGAGTTTCACCGAAAATTATGCTGGTCAGTTATAAATACATGGAGCTCTGTAGTAGTAAAGTCGTTAAGGTGGCTGCTTCATTTTTTTTTTTGACTTATTCAAGATTACATTCTTCATTTATAGTGACATAGTGGCAGCTTATCTGCTGAGTGCTTTTTTATCCATTAACTGGCACCGCAAGAAAGTAGAAAAGCAGATTTTGTTACGAGCTGAAATATACTATTTAATATATAATGAGAGAGTCAACTTAGTGTAGGGGAATTCCATTATAATTTTTTGATTGTTGAATGTGAAGTGATATTAACATGTGTGGCCAACTTTATACGCAAATAATAAAAAGCTGACAGATTTGCAGAATCAAAAGTGGCGATAAATTGTCATAGATGATGTTTTCATCTCACATTAGTAACACAGAATATCATAGGGAATCGATTGAGAACAATATTTAATTTTCATCTTTCAACAATCATAGTAGAAAAAATTAAGTAGAAAAAATTAGGAAAAGAACAGTGGAAAAAAATTCTTAAGTTACATCTTTTTCTTAAAATCCTTAAAATCCTCTTAAATTTCCTATCAGTTTTCAAAAGTTCTTTTTTATAGGAATATTTCATTTCCAATTCTGGCATTATGGTGATTGGGTGGATGTGGTTATTGATGATAGATTACCAACATCAAATGGGGAACTTTTGTACATGCATTCCCGTGAAAATAACGAATTCTGGAGTGCTTTGATGGAAAAAGCATATGCCAAGTTAGTTTCGAAATTTTTACGAAGGAAAGGGAATAAAGAGAAAGGGAGAGAGTGATGGGGAAAAAATTTTTTTCAAATTATTCGAATTCATCAGTAATTTTGTAAGAAAGATTTGAACTGATATATTTATTTCAAAGTTGTAATTAAATTCGACTAAAAAAACTGATACTTACAGATTGTACGGCAACTATGAAGTATTAAGAGGTGGTACAACATCGGAAGCGTTGGAAGACATGACTGGTGGTTTAACAGAGTTTGTCGATTTAAGAGAGCCACCGCCAAATTTATTGCAAATGATGTTTCGAGGCTTTGAAATGGGTTCTCTGTTTGGATGTAGTATTGAGGTTTGAAATGATTTCGTTCAGTATGCTAGTTTTTCCTGGTTTGACTCTTTTAAGATTTGTTTATCCGAAATTGTTTGCTTATAGATTTTATTCATATCGTGCGTCTTTACCAGTTTTTTAGGCTTCAGCATGGGAATTCGAGGCACGTACACCGCAAGGGTTAGTCAAAGGTCATGCCTATAGCATTACAGGAATGAGACTGGTAAGTTTATCGCATATTAGTAAATTTCATATTAAAAATAGTGCAGTACAATCCAATTGATAAATATGATATTACTTGGTTTTCATAATGCATAGCGAGGTGTATATTTGGTGGTGATAAATCTCCGAACATTTGGAAGTTTGTCTTTTTTTTTTAGTTCAGAAATTTTCATGTTTTAGGTTGAAACAGGACAAGACAAAATTCCGCTACTAAGACTCCGTAATCCATGGGGTAATGAACAGGAATGGAATGGTGACTGGTCAGATAACAGTGAATTATGGAATTATGTTTCCGATCAGCAGAAGAAAGATATGAATCTTGTCTTGGCGCATGATGGCGAATTTTGGTGTGTTTAATTTTTTTAGTTTTTGGAAAGTTACGACGTTCTTCATTCTACGGAATTTGGTAATAATATAATACGGTAACATTTTGTTCTATATGAATCATCATCTACTATTTGATTACTCAGTTTAGTAATAATGGATTCAAAACATCACACCGAGGCTTTATTCCAGTGTGATCATTGGCGAAAACTTGTTTTTATAGGATGTCATTTGATGACTTCATGCGATACTTCAATAGAATGGAAATTTGCAATTTGGGACCTGATGTTATGGATGAAGTACGAGAGATGACTGGTATGTCGATGAAAGATGTTGGTTACGGACGCTGGAATACTCGTTGCCACCTTGGCGCATGGATAGGTGATATGGCTGGTGGTTGCCGAAATTATTTAAGTATGAATATTAGTTTATCTAATCATTGTATATAACTTAAAGCATAGATCGTAGAAATTTTCCGATGAGAAGGAAGCAACAACTTTCAAATAATTTTTTTCATTTCCGAAGTATCATAAAGTTATTATGTGCAAACGGAAACTACATGCAGTAAATTGTGATAGTAGTCGTTAACAAAAACAGAAAAGAGAATTGAAGAAAAGGATGCGGAAAAAGATGTTTAGTGGTATAGATCTTTTTTACTCATTTAGACATTGCGTTTTATGACATCTACGTAGGTCTGTCAAATTGTCACAATCGCAGAAAAATATCGATCTTATTGAAAAGAGAGGGATGTTGCTTACAATCGTCCAGCTGATTCCTGAGAAAATAATGTAAACAATTTCTAAAAGAGATGTATTAAGTATTTCGCAAAAGGATGTAAGTGACATAGGATAACGGTGTCCAATTTCTCTTTGCAAGAACTTTAGTAGCAGTATTATTACATTAAGGATGGAATAGTCTGATAAGAAACGATCGTTCAATAGACAGAAAATGGTTTGAGACCGATTGTAAAATTTAATTCCATTAGTGATTTAGATCGCACTGCTAGGGACAGTCAAGAATTCTGAATGGTTCATTCATAGAGATCTGCTAATTTCAATATTTAGATACAATTTCAGTATTACAAATTTCTCTTCAGATACCTTTGCCAATAACTCCCAATTCGCCATGACTTTATCTAACCCAAATCCTGAAGATGAAGATGGCCTTTGTACAGTAATCATTGCTGTGTTGCAAAAGAATCGTCGTGAAATGAAAGTCTATGGATTGGACAATCTTGCTATTGGTTTTGCTGTTTATAAGGTAATTTCAAATTGACATGATATGTCACATTTGTTTGTATTTTCTGAAGTTTTCAGATTTTCTAGATTGCTAAACGATAAACATTTCAAACAATTAGATTTTAAAACTTCAAGGTCAATGAAATTTATGGTCGTTTGGATCGCAACTTTTTTGCATCACATAAATCATGCGCGAGAAATGCTGCATTTATCAATCTTCGTGAGGTATTATTTTGTTTGCCAACTGAAATTTCTAGGTAATCAATTATCCGAATTAAACCATATGTAGTTTAGGAGGCTGTGTTAACGTTCAGTATGAAAAAACTAATTACAGTAAAATCGAATTGTATACGTCTTCTTTCTAATTTCACATTTCGATGTGAATCAACCTTTGTCGTTTCCACTATTTCAATTTATCGAATTTCATGGAATAAACTGTAATTTGATGAAAGAGATTTAATAAATTTTAGCATTTTAATGAAAACGTAATTCAAAACCAATAGCAACAATTACAGTCAAGGATTGCAGATAACAGATAATTGCAGGTAACTGGCCGTTTCCGCCTTCAACCCGGCAATTACATCATAATTCCATCAACTTATGAACCTGGTGAAGAAGGTGAATACATGCTTCGTATGTACACCAATGTGACCATCTCTTCCGAGTTAGTTTCGTTATCGAACTTCCAATTTACCTTGACCTACTTGAATACCCTTTTGTATCATAGCTACCTGCTGTGGTGGGAAAGAGAATTTTACGGAATTCTAGCTTTATATTAATTATCGAAAGTATCCTCAATCTGCTGCGATATTTCAGGGAGCTTGGTTAAATGTTTCGAGCAACGGATCAGACGATAGACTACGATAGCCACACAATAAATAAGAAAATAATTTCATAAAGTTTTCCTTTGTCATTTTCTTTGTCAAATGTTGTATGTTGTCTTAGTGGAAGAAAAGAAAGAAAAAGGGAGTTTTATTGCAAATATATTTTACGAAATGTTTGTATAAAGCTTTGAAGTTTTTATGAAATTTCAGTGGTAAAAGTTTAAAGAAATTTTTCAATGAAATTTCACTATTTTAAATAACATAGTTGGATACGATACACTGATGGTGTTGAATAATGAAACTGATAAGAATCATATTCTTATCAATGAAAATTATTTTTTTGACTCTGTGTATCCATTATTTTCTTGCCCGTGAAATAAATCTTGCTTAATTTTCTTTAAATGTGCTACTATTGAAAATGCTAGGGCCTATCATTATCATATTTCAAACTAGAATTTTATTTCGTGAACTGGGCCTTAGCCCTGAACTAAGGAATCAGCATGAGTGTTTTGTTTTTGACGAATTAAAGGCAGAATAACAGGAAGAGCCAAAAGGCGATTGAATAATCATTATTGCCAACACTATACACTATCTCGACTCTACCAAACGTTGTAGGTGTGAATTGAGATCTTGTTTTTCAGGTAAAATTGTATGACTACTGCTACTAATATTATTGGATGTATTAGGAAATTATGCTTGCTGCAGTTACATTAAAGTTCTTTAGATTGCATAGTAACACGTAGCATTGTGTTATTGTGCGAATGGACTAAACTTAGCATTTATATGGAGCAGAAATATCAGGGTAGCTTAGTCTAAAATAGTGGTGAGAACTGATAATGTTTAACAATTATTTTGGAAAAATAGAATATCATCATGGTATCTGCGATAATCGATCGCTTGGGACATACGGATCGGATTTTCCTTTTAGTTTACTTCCGTACTTATTCGCAACCATTTAATTGATTTGGATTATGCATACACATGAAGCCAATCTATAAATGAAAGGATGTGCCGCAAATTAGCAGGCCAATAGTAGAATACTCCTCCTTAATTACAACCCTTTCTTTTCCCTTTCTTTGGTTCTCTTTGAAGTGTGCCGCCAATGATCATTTACCACGTTGTTGTTGGACGTACCCTGTTGTGAAGTGCATAATCCATAAAAGATTACCTTCTACGTTTAAGAATAACTTTTTAGGAAGCGGAGAAAATGTTAGCGCACATTTGTATCAGTATTATCAGTAGTTAATAAAATGGATAAATTTAACGGAATCAATTGATAAGCGAGCTGCTTAGGAGACGCAAGTGAGGCCAGATGTTATCTACTTCTGTAACTTTTAAGCTTATAAATTATACTTAATAGAGAATAACCTTTTTGGCCTACGGAGAAAAGTTTGAAGAGAGAGAGTGATGGTTGCATGATTTCTAATAATGGCAATCAGAAATAGAAGCTTTTTTTATAAATAATAAAAACATAGCGCCGCCATTCTTTCTCAAAGTTTCAATTGCGAAAGAGAAGCATACCGGACTATTCATTTCCACCATCTTTCTTGAAGAAGAAAGGAAAGAATCTATCGATCGGACTGGATTTGTCTATTGTTGGAATCTCAAAGTGAATCCTTCCTAATTCGGAAATGTCTAAAACAGTTGAATGCTCGATATACTTCATGAAAATTAGGCGACACAGTGATATCTATATCAAAATATCTATGTCCGATGTATTTCCTCAGAGCAAGAAAGGAATGGAAGAAAGGTACTTGATAACTCATCTTTGATATTTCTGGAAAGTGTTGAATAAGGGTGAGTGCAGCAGATCAACCAGTTTCTTCCTATCATTCAATTCGAAGGGAAACTTGCGGCATTTCCTGGCAATTTGTAATTACTAATAAATTGCTCAAAAATATATGTCTTTGCATATCAACGCTGAATTAAAAAAAGTTTTCGTTTTTTTTACTTGTCGAAAGAACTCCACAAATAGTAGGAAAGTTGTTAATTAGCTCTATTAATTAGTCATCACCCTTTGGCTACTTCAAAAACAATTTATTTATTACAGTTAAACCTTTCATTCCATCTAACCAATTTCATATTTGCTCGTCTACGAACGCTCATATGGCCTTAGACCGTTGTTAATAATTTCTGCATACCGATTCCGCCAGCTGTTAGGAAGTGAATTGGTGAGCCTAGTTCTTTTATTCGACAGCTGGAAGATCGATTGCTTGGACATTTTGTGATTCAGTTATGTGAAGAAGGAGAGAATGAGGATGAGAAGAGAGCCTAAAGTGTCATTCATATCCACTGTCAACTGCGCAGGGCCTCCAACTATTGATCTCATCGTAATGAACGCTGATTGTGTATACTTAGTACGATGTTACTCATGATTTCTCGGGAAAACTCCCGATAAAGTGGGTCAGAGATCCTTCCATATTTCCCCATAGTACTTTAGAGGAACAAGCCATCAACTTTTTTAATCTAATACCGCCTCTCACACTTTTACAAAACGATTTTTGGCAATTCCCTCATCGTTTCGTTCCTCTCTTCAATTACCTTAGCCAGCCTAACTACTCTTTCTTCCTTCTATCTCACTCATCTATCACATATTATTCGATTTTGCATTTTCCTATATCTTTTTCGTACCTTTACAATCATTGATAACAGTGGCTTTTCCATTTTTCAATATGTCTTTTACTAATAATAGTTTCAAAATCTCTTTTCTCTTCATTTTCTTTATATACATATTCATATACTCGCTCTTTTCTTTCTTACTCTTCTCCCTGATCCGCAGGGAGCTCAACATAAAACAGTTACGATGAACGGTAGCACATAGGCCTGTAACATGTTTGGGAAGTACATTAATGATGCCAGTAGCAATGGTCAGTTCTGTCGATGATATCTGCTGGTTGGTATTGTGTCTCGATGGGTACTTTGGGATTGATGGTTGTTGATGTGAATGAATTAAGCAGCAATAACACACAATGCTGAAGGCAGAAAGGACGAAGGATGTTATTCGGTGAAATTACATTGCGGGATGAGGGAAAAGGCGTAGTCGACCACTGTTCGTTAATTGGAAAATAAAATGCCGAGGTGGCAACGATTCGTGGAGCTTTGAATCGGAAAGTGAGGACACATTATGTTGTAGAGATGAAAAATGCCGACAGATCAACATATCTTTGAGTTACTATTATTACTGCGTTGCTGTCGCTGCTAATAATAATTTAGTTAAGCGGTAAAGCTAAAAGGGGAAGAGGGAGAGAGAGATGGAGGGAAACAGAAGAAGAAATGGGAAAAGGGAAGGGGAAAGGTGAAGAATGAATGTTGTTGAATTGTTGCTGATGATGTTCGGTAGAGGTTCAAGAGAGGGGAAGAGAGCTCTTTTGATGTCACCCGCCGCTGCACCTCTAATAATCCACAAAATGCTGCCTTAAACTTCAAAGACAATGCCGCAGCCACGTCGTCATCGCCATCAGTCCAATCGTACAACAATACTTCTATCCTCTCCTCCTCCTCCATTGCCTGTTTTCCAATTTCGTTCCTTCTCATCAATGTGTGTGTGTGTGTGTGTGTGTGTGTGTGTGTGTGTATGTGTGTTTGTGTGTGTGCATGTTTGTATTTGTCTGCAGTGTGTTTATATCTGGACGTAGTCACATATTTACCTATGTGTAATAAGAGCTCATCCTTACGACGGATGAATTCAGGTAAAAGAAGCCGTGCAACTTTGCGTAGCAGCAATTTGTTCAGCTTTTTATGGCTCTATTCAATTATCACCAGTTACATCCTGAGTAATTATATATTCAATTGCTAAGGTGGAACTTAGTCAAAGTGGAAATTGTCAGCCAAATGTCTGACAATTGTGAAATTCATTTCAGAAATTCTAACTGTGCGCAGTCCATTTTGGGATGTCCTCAGGTAACTGATGGTAATTATTGTTAGCCTGCTTATATATTTCAAACAGTTTTAATTGAACAACAAACGTCCCTTTGCGCCTTCAATCTGCTTGCCATTTTACTTATTCCTCAGGTTCTATTTGTCTTAGCTTGAATACAATGAAGCTAACACTAACACTAATTATTTCAAATATATTCCTCTAATTATTTCAAATATGCTCCTCCTTGTTCGTCCCATATATTTTTAAAATGAAGCGAATTGCCAGGTTGTTTGTACTGTATTTCTTCTTTCTCTAATTAGTAAATTCCATTTACTGGATGACTTGCTCATTATGTTTTCCTTGCAATAATTTAATTTGACGACAAGTTAGTGATTTTCTTTGCTTACCAAAGTTCCTTTAGCGATCTTTTTCTTGCTGGTTGAATTTCCGTTGTGGAACAATTTCATTTTTAGCAATAAGTTCCATTTATTCAGCAATTCCCCTTAACCGTTAAGAAAACCTTGTTTAAAAATGATTTGTAGTGCCACTTGCTCTGTTTCCTTCTGGGAAATCCCCGCGGGACACTCTGAATGACTAATTCCTCTTTAATGACTAATTTTCTTTCACTTCATTCTTCCATTAGCCTGGAATTTCTGGGAGGATAAGGATGCGCTGGATGGGTGGAGAAGAGGAAAGTTGGAATGGATGTGTTCAGACTTGACACTATTTAGGAGACACTTATACATTGCTACCTTCCTTTGTTATTTTTATTAATTTATTTTCATTTTTTAGAATAAACTTTCAAAAATGCGAAGTTTAATCGTCTCTCTGCTGTATGCCCCATACAGCCATCCATCTATCCGTTCGCCAAACCAACCAGCCTACAAATTATCATTCATCTATCCCTCCATTCATCTCTCCATCTATCTATCTATCCATCTATCCATTCATCTATCTATTCATTCATCTATCCATCCCCTCTATCCTCCGACCAACCGGTCGACCGAATCATTCATTTATATGGGCGCATTGTCGAAGAACTCGTTTCGGTGCTTCTCTTTAATGTTTCTCATCCCGCAGATAGCTCTGTGATCGCTCCCGCCAACGGCCATTTTTTTTATGAAGAATTACAAATAAAAGGCTTCACCGAGCAGCCACTAAGCGTTTTTTACTTTTGAATGTTCACAACAGGCTAGCTTCTGTTTTGGTATTTTTAGGTCACAGTTTTGAGTAAAGATTTCAAGCTTTCAGTATCTGACCCGGTTTCTTATTGCTACTCTGAGTTTTCTGAATGTATACACTCTCCTAAATATCTTTTTTTCTGATTGCCTCAAAATTTTCGCCTCCTATGCTGTTTTCAATTTCTGAATAAATTGTATTTAAAATTTCATGAATTCATAAATTTTTGATTTCTTTGAAATTTAATAAATAGCGACCTTTATCTAAAATGAACATTAAAAAATACATGCAAGCCATAGAATCTCGGCTTATTCTAATTGTGTAATTTGAAATGATTAGCTTACTACAACTATAACGAGTTGTGAATGATTGTTGCGATAATATTTGGAGATGTAGGAGTAGGCTCAGTGATCTGTCATCTTCATCAGCTAGTTATTTCTTAAACATTGATCTCGTGATCTACCATTCCTACGTAAACGAAACGAGAACAAGGGAGTTCTTTTACAGATTTTATGGATGGGTGTATAACTTGGTGGAGCAATTTGGAAAGCATTCTGGAAGATGCTTCTGCTTTAGAAGCCTTCAAAGAATGGTTTAAGGAGGATAGCACGAGACCAACTGATTCTATCGACTTGTACTTTGCTATCAAAGCTTTCAAGTATATAATGTTTTTAATATATACATTTATTTATTTATATATTTGTTGAATTTTAATAAATAGAGTTATGGATGATTAAATTGAAATTTGGAAGTTTCAGTCTGGTGAAAAATTGAAAATACCAATATGACAGGCCCGAAAAGAGTTTCTTATGTAAATTTCCCAAAATTTTCTATTCCTGAAGATGCTTTCATTCGTTGGTTCGGTAAATATATCGTCTGGTGACGATAGAACTGCATCCAGAACACAATAGTAACTGTTCCTGGAGAAAATGTCATCAGTCACACTGTTCTGTTGGCTAAATTGTCGGTGGTTTGAATTTTCTCACTTTTGCAACATTTATCTTTCTAAAATTTCATAGACATGGGAATTTTGAAATTTCAATTTAATTGTCCATTAAAGAAAAGAAACATTGATGTATCTATCACACATCGAATGACAGTGGTGTTTTCTAGTTTATTTGCATTTTATAAAGCATGCATTCAAAAAATGCGAATTCTACGGGCGGTTGTTGGTAAAGTTTTAAAAAAAGACGGCATGTTTTATAAAATTGTTTTCAACTTTGAAATATTGAAGAGAAGTTTTCGTCACGACGGAATCCCAATATTTAAATTTCAGCTTCGGGAAATTGTGGATAATTTTGTATCCTAATTTACGAGAAGAAAACGTTTCATTTGTTTTTGAGCAATGAAATAAATTTGCATAAATCATTCGGGCACTATAAAATTTGTACTAATTGTCTCAGCACATCGTAAGCAGTGTAACAATTTTACAGATAGATATAAAACCATTTTTTTCATTCTTTTTTGGGAAAATGATTTCGGGAAGTGATTTTTGTTCATTTTTTTATTTTGCAGGAATTTGATAGAACGTAATGATTCAAAATGCGCCGAAATAGCATGCAAAATACACCGCAAATATATAAGGTTTTTTTTCAGCAATATTTCAGTTGAAATTCATTTAGCACATAACCTCCCATTGGTACTTGGCTCGCTGTAACAGTTTTGCTTTTTTCGTGATTTATGAATTCTTTTATTTTGCTCTTCCATATCTTGCAATTAATATTTCACATATATTATATACTTATGTTTTATTACAGCATGCGCAGTGGCACCTGTACATTCCTTCCCGACACTATCAGAAGAGAAATGTCAGAGCGCATTCATGCCTTATCCGCGAATAAACTGCCACACAGCAATCTATTTGAACCTTGTCAAGAGGAATTGCTAACTTATTTGCGCAAGCAACACGCACTCTTTGTTAATTCTGATCATTTTTATAATGTAAGTAGTATTTTGAATCTTTCGAAACTGATAAAATGGAATACTACAATATCAAGAGTGGTAATAGTATCCATCATCTATCTCGTCATTATCAAAACTGAGTAATTATTAGATATTCAACGTGATGTCTTCAATAAGAGAACATAGAAGTAAACGTTATCAGGCATTTCATGCGACTGCATTTGGAAATATGGATAACAGAAGTTTCATCATTGTCTTTTGAGAAATGTTCCAAATGAATTCTGTTTCCTTCTTCGACATTGAAACTTGTAACTTACAGGAGAACAACTAATTAATTAATTAAGTAATTAGAAACCTGGAACTAGAGTATAGCATGTGGTGAATAATGCGTTCAGATTATTCAAAAATAAGACTGAGTCATTTTTAGCAATTAATTTTTATGGTAAAAATGATTTCTCCTTGTGACAATATAAAAATTAATTGAATTTAATCAAGTAGAATTTTTGTCGTTCCTTTTATATAATTAATTATAGAGAAGCAATAACTTTTGCAAGGATGCATTTCTTCAGTTATGCCCCTCAATCACTTTCTACGTAAACATCTCATCCTTCGGATCATTTAATTGATAGCTTTGAATGAATGCATGCTTTACTGGACGGAATTTCATGTGGGATTAATTTTGACGTTAACATTAGTATTAAAATGGAATATTGGTTTTGGATTTTTTTTAATTCTCAGCCGCTGAATCAAAATGCGGAATTTATTGAGCCAGTGGCAGTCTCCGCATCGGATGAAAACGACCCGACAATTTGTTCGACTGGATGTCATGCATGCGCTTCAACGAGTGATGACGTCTCGATTTGTTTCGGTGGTCGAAATTCACTTTGGAAGAAGTAAACAGACTGATTACTTTTAATTATTATGCTTACATGATAACATTTTTTTTATAATTCCAAGAACTGTATCAAATTTAAAATTCATATTTTGATGATTAATCTCAGTTTAGGTCTCCATAAAATATGATTATATGCAGTCTCTACCGTACAATATATATTCTTCGATATATATATATAAAACATATAATATTTTACAGAGACCTAAAAGATTTGTATAAATTGATCTTTATTAAATGAAGCTGTTCAGGTGGAAGCCACAGAGGCGAAATGTCGCCGTACAAAACGTAAGCAAACGTGATTCTATATCATGTAGCGCTGTTTCAAATGAAGATAGCGTAAATAAACGAAGTAGTTTGAAACGTCATTCGGAAAGGCTACCGCTACAAAGGGTTCATGGAGTAAGCAATTATCTTGTTATTCATAATTCAGAAGTAGTATTTCATTGCTTTCCAATGGCTTCGAAAAACTGTGAGGCTCATTATCTCATTATGGCTTTGAAACTCATTCTCATTCATTATATTAGCTCATTATGTTCTGGTTAATTACTTTTTCATTCATTTGCTCATTCATTTATCCATTTATATTTTTTTGTACTATGCTGACCAAAGTTAGCATAGAAGAAAAAAGAAGGTAATTCGATCAGTTGCAGTAGCTTCGTATTTTATCAAACTATTTTGTATTTTATTCTTCTCCTTTGCTAAGATAGCAGTCAAGATGGCTATATGTCACATATTTAAACTGTCATATAATGATAGCGGAAAAAGACAGATGTATACTTCAAACTGAATTTCCAAAATGCAACTTTCATCAGGAGGACTGTTGGATAGGACAAGAATGCTTTTACTCTTCTGAAAAATAAATCTTATACTAATCTCTTCTTGTCGCACAAAATATTTTTTTAAACAGCAATTTCAACATCTTTATCTGTATTTCAACTAGGTGGCTTTGTCGATTACCGAAATCCACATCATTTTTTCCTCTTGTACCGAAAATTTTGTCAATGAAATTGCTAAGGGGAACAGGACTAGTACTGGTAAGAAAAAATTCGTTTATTTTTAGCATCAACAACAACAACAAGCATTACTTACCTGTCCACCGGACGGTAGCGATTTTAAACATCAACGTCCAGAAGAAAGAGAACGATTTTCGGAAATTTTGCGTTGTAAACTGGATAAAATCGCTTGCCGTTTGGAGCGGTATAAACATGAAACCGGAGTTGAAGTATTTGCTAGGTTTGTTCAACTATCATAGATAATTTTTTTTCGTGATATCATTCCTACTTCTCCTTTGCTCATGCCGTGATATATGATCTGGCACCGCATAAAATTTAAAGGTACTATGTGTCAATGTCAAGTTTTCTATCAAGTAACTTTTAGTTGGCGTTACTATAAATGTGCTATAAGTGTGATATTTCTTAATTGCAGAGATTTGGAACAGCTGGCATTAACGGCGGAAGAGAATGATGAAGTTGATTCGGTGATAAGCAATGATTCGTTGGATAAGTATGAACAAAGAATGAATGCTGAATGTGATATGAATCCGAAGGAGGAAAAACGTAGATCAAGTCATTCTTTTTTCTTCAATTTCCTAAAAAATCTATGAAGTATTCCTATTTCAATTAAACAAAACCCTATGTCACAATTGTGCGATACTGCAGTACCATATCAAGTATTCGGTGAAACAGCAGGATAAATAAATCATCCTTTTTCTTCTTTCAGTGTCCGCGTCACCGATACGCTTCACGAACAGTCTTCACATCGGCAATACGCCGAGTCCATACGGACGACATGGTTTCGCCCCACCTCCTGGTGGTGTTACCTTGAAGAACTATCGTAATTGTGCTGCAAGTCGCGGAATGCATAGTTTGCGCAGCACAACGCCGCTATCCAGGTAAGTAAACTTTTCATCGGTAATAAGAATAAGAAGTGAACTTCATAAGAAGTAAACTTTTCATCGCATGTAGCACCAAAAGATTTCTATGATCAAAAGTTAAGTTTTTACTGTTGTTAAATCAAATTAATATTGTATATTCCAGCAATGATTACGGCGGACACCGATATTCGGATAGTTCTGGTTTCTGTAGTTCCGAATCGGCTAATATTATCAATCGAGCAGCCCTTTTTGAGAAAGCACGTCATATGGCAATGTCCACACAAGCTACCTCCTTCCCTCAATGTAAACTTGAATTATATTTGTGGTTATAAATTCCAGTTCTGGATGAAATTATTAGTATTAGCATTTTTCAACGAGAAATCGTGCAGATTAGTTGAACAGTTTGAATTCCTGAATATAAAGCAATTTTTGGAAATTTTGGAAAAGAATTAAAAAATTTGTATGTTTTATTTTTCAGCATGCAGCGAGGCGTCAACTAGCAGCTTCTACTATTGCTCATTTCCACTGGAACAAGAAGAAAAGCGGCCATTGTTTGTGTAAGTTGTTTGTCAGCCACGCGTCCTTTGATAAGGTGACAAAGCTTGAGAGACCTTCATATTAATAATAACTTCAGCAACAATTTTTATTCGAAGAGGCAACAGATAGCAATTTCTTACAAGGAAGAAAATGCAGAAGCTCCATTTGTGGCAAAGTTAGAAATGCGTGACATTACATTTCGTGAATTTCGTCGGTGCTTCGGTATTTCATCAAAGACAACCAGAAGGTAATATCCTATGAAGTAAACGGCTATAAGCGAATGGCATTCAATGAAAACACTTGAAGTGAAAATTAGACATCATGGGTGGAGTAGTGAATAAAATATTGAAAACTGAAGTAAAGACAAAATCTGAATTCATGATTGTATTTATTTATTTAGATGTTCGTAATAAATATATAACAGAGACACCAAACAAATATGCGGTAAAAGATATGAATTTGAGCAAAAGTAATTGAATACTATGAACCATGAATGGGACAATGGATTTTGAATGCCAACAATAAAATTCAAAATTCCCCATGGTCAAGTTCTTCTTACTGACTTTTCGTTCCCTAAAATTCTGTATGCCGTGATTAAATCGAAAGAAATAAATTAAATTTGAAAGAATAAAAAAGGAAAAAATTTATATTGCAGGTTTTTTTTCAAAAGTGATTGTGAAGATTGTTCTGCACCTTATCAATGGACCATAATTGATGATGATTGTGCCGTACTGCCGATATTCGAGGGTCGAATAACTGCAGAATGCCGAAGTTGTTCAGAATCTGATGAGTGACCGATTTCATACTATAAAAAAAAACCAACGAATGAGCTTAATCTCGATCATCCAACAGTTTCAGAAAAGGACACTGTTTTTTGACCATTACTAATTCCTTGTATACATACAGTTGTGCATGTTATTAGTTGTTGTTTCTTGTTCAAAATCTTTAAAAGATGATCTATCTACACGTCATTTATCAATTATTTTTTCGTTGGTATATGTAGACATGTAAATTCCATCATTTAAAATAAGCCAGTCTAGGCGATGGTGTACTAATATTTGTTCCATATATAAAGCGAAAGAGATGTTGTCTTGTTACGATTCTCACAGTGATCGGTGATGCGCAAATATCAATACTGTAACTTTAACGGTAGTAACTCACCTTGTTATATATTCACTTAGCCATATTATTTCCAATCAAGGCTGCATGAAAAGAAAGAAATCAATAATACTCGATAGCCTGAATCCTTGATCTCTTCGCTTGTTAATATGAATGGAATAGATGGAGTTTGTAGAATTTGGAGGATTTAACGAGAGAAAGGCGCTAGAGTGTGCTGCGTGCATACATATGCACATCCAGCATAAACATTTCTCCCTGTGGAAAACAACATCGAGAAGCCACGCTGTCAAAGTCGTATTCTCGCCGTAGGACGTAGAATTTTCATTCGGGAAAGCAATGTTCAGTTTGGTCTGTGCTCGATTAGCCAAAAAGCATCTCTGACAACAAGTGGGCACCGTTTTCTCAGTCATCTCCCTTGGGAAGAGTGTAGGAAGAGACTATGAGAGAGGCAAATCAGACGAATAAAGGAATAAATGGTGTAGGTTGAGGTATGGAATGTGGAACGGACGAAGAAACAAGGAACGAAGAGGGAGAGGAATAGAACTGGAGCTATGCAGTCGTAACAATTTAATAGCCACGGGGAGGATAAGAGAAGATTCAGAAGACAAGATAGCTGAAGGGATGAGATGACTTACGTCGTAAGTTGACGGAATTTCAGCTTTCTCCACGCAGATCCAAACTTCGAAAGATAAGGGTTCATTGGACTACTCCACCACAACAGATCACACCCCATGACAAGTCGATACAATTTTCGCAGTCTCATAACGGTTCAGCGATAACATCGTTGCTTAATAGGGAGAAAGAGAGAAAGAGTAAGAAAGAGAGAGGGAGGGGTAAAGATGAATACCATTACTAGCGTAGTATTTCTACAATTTTTTGTCGCCTAAGTGTTGCACACTATTTTCATTTTCTTTCATACGATCAGACCAAATTTAAGCTAGGTCTAATTGCCGGAAGTGCAGTCGGTAGAAGGAGATTGTGGTGGTCGGAAGTTCTCTCTGATGAGCCAGGAATTCTCGGCAAAGGGACAAAACCATGATGGGTGAATTAGGAATTAGTGAAGAATGATGGAAAATTGAAAACTCAGTAAAAATTCGTTTTATATAATTTCTAGAGGAAATTGGTCTTAAATTAATCTCTGTAAAACAATTTTCAATTTTTTTAAAACGAATTCAAATATCTACTTTCTCTTCGATTTTAAATTAATTTAGTAGCGATTTCCAGTGAGTAATTCACAATAGCGAAAATTCACAGCGTAGTAAATTGATAAGTGGAATTAGTATATTGACAGCTAGACACTTCGTTCCAAAAATATTTTTGCATTTTTTTCCTGTGAGTTATATACTCAAATTTGGTGAACTCCGGAAGTAATACATTAAAAACTGCAGAGGATTAAAAGGAAGAAATTTTCTCTTTAGTTTTGTTTTGTTTCCCACTAGATTTAAAATTAACTTTAGGAGAAAGTAATTCTAGTTTTTTGTACCCTTCAACTACATCAAGCTGACCATTTTCGATTCGATTTTAAATTCTTCTGGGATTTTTTCAATTTCTTTCCATTATCTGCGAAAATTTGAATCAATTTTCTATTTGATTCCTAGTCATTTCCAGAAGCAGTTCGGTTAATTAAGATAAATTTGATTTCTGGAGACCTTCAATAGAACTAAGGCGATAGAAGCGCTTGTAACTAATAGTTTAAAAATCTAAAAAAATAGTGAGTGAAAGGCTTAGTTATGTTAGTGAAAGGGTCATCATGTGATATCCAGTGTATCATATAGTTGAATTTCTAAATCTTTTTTCCTGCCTTCGATCAACAAATGAATAAATCAACTAAGAGTACTCTTTGATCATTGCTACCAAAAAGCAAACAGAATTTATGGCTCTTCTGTCATTCCTCTTCTCCCTCTTTCTCTTTCGTAGAAAGGGAGGGAAGAAAAAACTCTTTGGAAAAATATGATTTCTCTCTCTCTCTCTCTTTAGGGAATATGTTAATAATTCCATAAAGCAAATCTTTCAAAAATGCATCGAAACAGATCGGAGATGAAGAGTTGTTCCTAACATGAGTCGATTCACTTCCCTTAATGCATCTGTTTTTTTCACTTCATTGTGACATTTCAGGACAGTGAGTGGGTCAAAATTCAGCTACTGTCATACGGATAAGATTAAATATGGGTGGGATATCTTATCTTTCAGCGTCATTGCATTCGAGAAAGATTTAAGATTCGAAAGATTCGATCAGAAAGATTCGATCATGATTTACCTTATAATTAAAAAAATCATGTGGGCGAGACAGTTTTATTTATATTAAAGGAATATCCAGAAATGTGATCTAAAAACCTCATCCTTGTTCGCTTTTCATCTCATTTTATGCTGATCATCGATTACAGGTAGATCAAGTCACAGATATGCTAAAGTTGACGTAGAACTACGCTATTTTAAAGAATGCGTCTCACTATAAAGAATTCCAAAAATTCACGAAAAGTTTGCCTTGTTTTTTAGCACCAGTCATGAGTGCTATAAGCGGTTTCTCTGTCTTTCCGAATGAATTCGATAATTTGGTCAATTCCATCGATTTAGTCAGCGCGACACTCACTGATAATTTGGATCAACTAAGTAAGGTTAGCTGTGGTTGCTCTATTTATATTTAATCGCTTCGAAGTTTTTTAATAATTAACATTTTTGATAAAATGTTGTATCAAGTAACTAGTACTCCTGTTCGTACTGTTTCATTTTCTGTTCCAGCTTTTTTCCTATTTTGAATTTAACTTTTTGGCATGGTTCCCGACACAGATATGAAATACAGGTGAGTCGTTTTTACAGAGTATAGTAGTAAATATATGGGATTTTCTTGTAGAGAATGTAAACCTGCTGGATTTGAAAGAAGAGCAACTCTTTTTTCGAGTCCAACATTCAAACATGTTCAGCATGTTAATTGTGGACTATAGAGCTCTTGGTAGATTTCCAGTCAGGATATTTTCAAATAAATTTGGTAATGTGGTATATAGTATACAGTTCTCCGCAAGCTCTCCGAAAATCCAACCATTTCTGGGAAACATAGAAGTCTTCGGTTTTTCCTTTTTCCTTTTTTACGTGNGATTTCCAGTCAGGATATTTTCAAATAAATTTGGTAATGTGGTATATAGTATACAGTTCTCCGCAAGCTCTCCGAAAATCCAACCATTTCTGGGAAACATAGAAGTCTTCGGTTTTTCCTTTTTCCTTTTTTACGTGAATTTATGTTCAATATTTTATATGTTATGCTTAGTATTTAAATGTTTAGTACTGCATTCCTATCTTTCGAAGTTAAATTACTGTTATTTAAAGAATCAAAATTTATATTCCAAACATTTTGATAATGTTGCGTTTTCAAACACTTGGGTGTGTTTGTGTGTGTGTGTGTCAGATTTTAAATAACAAGGGTGGTCATTTCCATTTTTGATTTTTAAATTATTTTTCAAAATTAAACAGTACAATGTCAAAATTTTTGGTATAAACATTTTTTCATATTTATATCAGTGTTATTCGACATTTTTTACTGTTCAAACCTTTGCTAGTCCCCGAATCATTTAGTAACTGTTCGAAACTTAACGAACACAGCGAACTTGGCGACGCAGCTGTGGGTCGCAGCGTGCACATACCGGAAATGACTGACATCACATATTTTTAACATTTGTTTCATTTTGTGCACTGATTAAGCTATCCAAGGAATCATGATATCAGTTTTACGGTGCTAATATTTATTGTCTTTACTTTTTTTTGATTTATATATTTTGCATAAGTCGTTTGGTTCTCAATTCATTTATTATGATTACTAATAGGCATTATTTCGTAACTTTTAGCTTGAACTAAATTATACTGTGTTACGAGTAAATAAGGGTGGAATAGTTCAATTTCTCTGCTTGCTTTCTTTTACTTAGCTTCTTATTTTAATGAAGAAATTACAGATTCGTCAAATATTGTCTACATACGACAGTAGAAATCCGGAAGATTACACGATAATTCTCCGAGAACATACAAAGTCTTTTATCCAACAAATGGATGCAATTGTAGAGACACTGAGAAGCTCACGTAACGACGTAGCAAGTAGCCATTTTAGCGACAACTGCAGGTGGTTTGTAGTTTTGATTAGAATGAAAATTTTGACAAAGTATTTTTTGATCTACTGTCTGATCCACATCATAACACAGATATGATATCAGTTGAACATATAACCAATACAGTATGATATCAGTTGGCCACATGTATCGGATATATAAAAAAGATATGAAATATGAAGAATCAAAAAAGTGGACATTTGATTTGATTATTTACTATGAAAAATGGGTAGATAACCATGCATCATATGTGATTATATTTCCGCACGGTAATACGTTGTAAAGTGGAAATATTTTGCTAAATTCGGTACTTATATTTTGTAATTTTTCGAACATTTTTGTAGCTAATATATCTCACGTTACTCCCCATTTCGTTATGTTATTCAAATGTTCACAAATAGCACACTTGCATCGTATCCTGCAGTTTTCATAAGCTTAAAGTAATCTTAGCCTGTTACCGTGACATATAACAAAGAGAAAAACACTGTTTTATCACGAAAACAGGACAGAATCAGCTACAAATAGCTGGAACGACGCGGTATTGAATTCCGATAAAGAAAGATTTGGCAGTAGCAACGAGGTTGGCAAGTCAAGTGACAAAAGTGGTGGAAAAACGGGTGATCAGTTGCATAGTGGTATCAGTAAAAGAAATGAAAGAGACACTGAAGGTCTCGAAATTACGAAAAGAAATGTTGGACAAGGCAGAGATAAATCAGGTGATTTAGAAACGCTTGACGACGATGAAATAATGGAATTGGTAAGAAATCCGAAAATTTCCCACTTGCAACTTATTTTGCTTTGCTTCAACTTTTTTTGCGAGCTTTTTTTGTTCTTATAAGAAAAACTTTAATGTAACAGATTTGTACATTTTTTGACATTTTTTGAAATTTTAGTATCAAAAATTCGATCATTTTTAGATTGAACAACTTAAATGGTTTGATAGAAATAATCAATTATTTAAATCACTGTAGCATTCGTAATGTAAGAGCCGAATAAAAGTAATGTGCTACTGCTGATTATTTTAATTGTAAAAAAGAGGAAGCAAAGCAAGCAAATTTATTTCTGTGCTTGTAAATTAATGCCCTCCGAAAACATGAAGTCGTTCTATAACGAGATGTATTTCCGAAATCTGAAGGTAACTAATGAAGACATAGCAGTAAATGTAATTTTGGAACCATTTATGACAGATCGACTGACTCAAACCAAGGCCATTAACCCTTTTACATATATTCCTACATTTATAGATAAAACATTATCAGACCTCTTTCACAGATGCTCAAATTGTTATTATAGTTTAATATTTCTTTCGACTGGTTCCTCTTCTCTTCTGTCGGTAATACCCTTCAACTTTTGGCACAGTTTTCCCGTTTCGTCAACTTGACTGATAAATTTTGTCACCGATTTGGTAACCGATCTGTAAAATCTAGGAAAAGTAGTACATTTTTTCCTATTTGTATTATATTTTAGTCAAGATTCTTGAGCACAATGATAATATATATTCGTCTTTATCAAGTTTCTTCAAATTACTAAATCTTAAACAGAAATATGCTCAAGAGCTCATATAAATTAAAGGGTCCTTATTGCTACTGTCAGGCTTTAAGGATCAATCATCAAAGACTTTGAACTGAGGAGTTCGAAAGCTGTACTGAGCTGTCTAAATTTTTTAGGCTCATGAATGAAAAGCTGCATCCTATTTAATAGCTATGAAGACATTTGTTTTCGAACATCTGCACTGTACAATATGATTGAACATTTAATGATCTGACAGTTGCGTTATTGTTGGTTTAATCCAGTTGAGGACTATGATTACTAAGTTTTCTGTTAATAATACTTAGCTTATGATAAATTCGAATTTCATAGTAATTTAGAATACGATTCCATTATTTGGTCCTGAAATATTAATTGAAATTAGTTAAGCTGTCTCTAAAAAGTTTCAGTTGAATGGTAATGTGCAATATCATTGCAGGATACTGATATCACTGATGTTGTTGGTCGGTATGATTTATCGAAATCTACTTCTGTTCAGGAAAACTCAGGACGAGAAATATGCGATGAAGGTTGATTTCGTTTTGTTTTAGTCTGTAATGAAGGTTGATTTTTCTTACTTTGGTTGATAAAAATTCATTCGAAAGTTTATCTAACATGAATTATTGAAAAAATATTCATTTATTGTTGTCGGATTTCAATCTGAATTTTAATAAATTATTTTTTTATTTCTAGGTGAGAAAGAGGATATGGAGGAAGAGCTCGTAGATTTTATCGGTGCCGAAGATTTCACCGAAGAAGATTTGAAAGTAAGTTATAATAATGTAAATGAACTAGATCTGAAAACTGGTTTAGAGTAAGCTGCAATTAAAAAGTAAAGCTTCTTTATGTCGATAGTGGAAAGTTACATGGGTTAATTGGTAACTGTATGAATGACCTTATAACTTAACTTTCTAGGTATCGTGAACATGTTATTGTGCAGATGGTAGATCCGAATTGCAGAAAATTAGTTTAAGAAGGTTAAAATTACACACTGTACTTGATTTCTTATCGCATTTATATAACTTTTAAACAGTGCAATGAAAGTAGTAACTATGCTAGTGATAAAAAGTGAAATAAAAATTGAATGATTACATATGGATTGGAATGCGAGATCCTTTAATTGGAAATAAACAAAAATTCGTAGATAGATAAGGCGATTTGTTATAGGTTTTAAAACGATATAGTGTTTATCCATCATATATTGAAGTGATGCAATGTGATAGGGATCCGGAGTTGAAGACAGTGATGGATTCTTTGCAGAAGGTATATTTGAACTTACATTTTAATCGAAGTTATATTAAACACTCTAGATTACTGAGAAGAATGAAGGATGAAAAGGATATGAATTTAGAAGTTCGGTGCATGGAAAAGTATTGACTTTATTGAAGAATGATCCTCAATATATTTCAACCATCATCTCTGTATTTTAGACTGCTTACGAAGAAGAAGATGAAGTGGTTAATTCTGATGAATCAAATTCTGAAGTCGATTTTTTATTGAGGACCGGTACCATATTACTCAAAAATAAAGGACAGAAAATAAAGAAAAAATCATGCCCACATAATAGTTTCATAAAAAGTGTAATGGATGGGAACGCACAGGAATATGACTATATTGAGACCGATCATAGTGAGGTAAGTTTGATTTCTCTCGGAAAAATAAAGTACTCAGAATTTGTACAGAGGATCTTTATTGTCATATCTTGTGCCATATCATCACCAGATACATTTGTTACTCCACTACATTTTACTTGCTTTTCTCCAACTGGTAACAACCCTATACAAAAAGGCGATATTATGTTCATTCAAATTTTATTTTCTTATGAAGTATCTTCTTTCTGGACGCCTGAGTATGGATGAAAAGCCGCAAATATTTGGTGTAAACATTTGCTAATACAAAAATGGAATATTCAGTAGTACAGTTATCTAAAAATAGGTTATATAATGTTAGTATTGTCATCGCAGATTATAAATTTTTACATCACCCATTAACTTTTTGATCAGTTTAAATGTATAGGGGTACTTGCTTAATATTACTGATTCATTTATTTTTAAGGATGATGTGAAAGAGGAAGAAGAATCTAAGGAAGGCAAGGAAATGACACCTTGTCTCGGGTCAGAAATTAAACACAAAAAACTTTATGATCGCGGTATAAGCACGGATGAACCGAAGCAAAATTCAGCGACAACGAAAAATAAGTAATTGAATTTTATTACTAACCAGAAGATTTTAAAAATTCAAGCATTTTTTAAAATTTTTAGTAAATTCAATGAAGCACATAAATTTTTGTGTTTCAGGCAAAGATGTAATTCGGATGCTGCTACTTATGGTAGGCATGAAACTTTAAGAGATGATAACATATCGAAAATGGTTTGTTATTATCTTATTTATGATTCTTTAATAACGTGCGTATTAACCAGTACAACTGGCTGTTGCCTTTGTGAGAAGACGACTATTTATCTAACGTCTATGAAAACAGAGAAGGTACTACTTCACAAAGGAATAGGAATATCGGTTGTAATTTATTTCCATCTCTCAGAAAAAAGTTGAAGTTATAGGAATGTCTTGAAATTTGGCTGCAAGTATTTGAACCATATTAAGATATTTTGGAAGTTATTACCTGTTGCTTGTAAATCTTATGGTGGAACTTATACCGTACTGCAGTGCAATTACAAAAAAAGAATTATGCTGGAACTAATGCTAATTTTTCTTGGTGGAGTTGACCTTTTTGCTCACTGTACTACTCTCACCTTCGCTAGTATTTTGCAAAGCAATTATAAAAGTTTTACGCCTAGATAGTACACGATCTTTTGAACTACCGCGGTATGCGATCTGCCCCGAACCACGTAATTATGTTACTGTTTTGGGATTGCTGTAGTAGTCTATAGTATCTGGAATTAATCGACCGAGTATTGTGTATATAGATTTGGAAGCTCTAATTCATGTGTGTAGTGATATTTCATCGTTAATAACCAGTGATATGACATTCTGATTGTATTTTCTTAAAACTGTAGAGGTGATGAAGCATGGTTTTTCAATGTTTTCCTTTTAAAATTAACTTTTCTTAGAGTGATAACCTCAAAAAAGATCGTCTTCTAAGCAAGCGTTTGGTGCTAAGCGATAGCGAGGTGGAATCAATCGATGATGAAAAGAAAGGAAAAGAAGCGGAAGGAAGTATCAAAGATTTCGAAGAGGATAGAAGAAAAGGAAATAGGAAGTAAGGATTATTCGTAAAGTAGCATTTCCTTCATCAGGTGTTATTTATGGTGGAACAAAATGGATGAATTTTTAAGTAATTCAATGCACTCTTGCAAATTTTAAGACGATAACGATTGTAACTCCATGATTTATTCCCAGAATTTCAAAATGTTGGTTGAAATCTAATGCTCTTAATCATCTTGTTTCATAGGCGAAAACAAATACATTCTTCGGATTCCGAAGCTTCCTTTAATACTTCGGAGTCAGATACCGGTGATAGCATGATTTCTGAAATAATTGATGCTGACGATGATATTGAGCTCTCCAATTCAAGTGATGGGGATGGCAGTAAAACATCGCGTAAAGGCAAAAACGCACGTGTAAAGTTTGTTTATTTACTTATTCTTTCTTTTGCTCTTTTTTATTACATATGTTTTAAGGGCATTGTTGAGGAAATTTACGAAAGAGTCCAAATTTTTGTATCTCATACTAGAATTTTATCTTTAGAATTCAATTTACACATACGGTAGAAATATTTCCAGATTGAAGCGAAAACGTGTTCGCATTGATGATGATGGTGAAGACGAGGAGGAAAGGGATGATGACAACGTATCAGAAGATCCGGAAAATGATGAGATGAGTAAAAAATCGTCAAACAAGAGAGGCACTCGGAAAATTTTGGCTAAGGAACAGTTGCAGAAGGATACAATCGACGCCGAATTGGCAGAAAAAGAACGAAGGAAGCGTTTGGAAGCAAAACAGAAAGAGGTAAGATGTTTTTTGCATGTTGACTCTTCTGCTTGTATCAGCAGAAGAGAATCAACATGCAAATCCTGTAAATGTGTATCTTTTTGATATTGATATGAAATTTAAAATATAAATAAAATCCCAAATTCTGCGATGAATTTGAAATTTTATTCACAAGTTTAATTATTTATCAACATTAACAAAGTACATAATTTTATATTAGACACAACTGAAATCGGCTGCCTTTAAAATACAAAGCGTCTAAATCATCTCTAAGGCTTTATTTGCAATTCTTTTTTGGGTCATTTTGTTATTTAAAAAGGCTCTTTCATCATCTCTTAGTTTGTATCCGATATCTGAATCTAGCGCTTTTATCTTTAAGTCATTTACTTATCTCAGAATCTATGAACAAAAAAATTTCAAAAATTTCATTAAAAAAAATTTTGTCATAGCTGGAGAACTTTATTATATTGCGTGTTCATTTATGTCTCCTTTTTTATTTTATCTAACAAGAAATAATATGCATTAAACATTTGGTACTGGGAAGCCTTTAAGTGGAAATGTTGATTAGCAGTTATTGATTACTTACTTTTGTATTTGATCGTCTAATGTTTGGAGTATCAATAATTTAGTTCAATGGAATCGAATTGGCCGATGGACCAGATTTAGCGACTGCACTAAGTTCTTCGTCACAGATCACAAAACATCAACGTTTGAAAAGTGTTGTCCTCGATCCTGATAAAAAAGGCAGTCCAGCATGTCCAGTATCCGTACATCCATCGTTGGTCGCTTTCCTGAAACCCCATCAAGCTAAGGGTATTCAGTTTTTGTATGATAGCTCCATCGAGTCGCTGCAACGATTGGAGCAAGATGGTGGTGGTGGTATCCTTGCTCATTGCATGGGCTTGGGTAAAACATTACAGGTTATTATCACTTTTGTAGTAAATTTACGATATGTAATAATGATCTCAACATTAACATAAAGGCAAGTTTTAGAAAACTTTTAGGGCGATCGATATTTTATTTTCGAGGTGTTTTAATTTCAGAATTGTTTTTCAAGAGTGCGTAAAATACTTTTCGAGAGTGCATAAAATGTAAAATTTTATTTTGCTGCAGTTCAAGTTCCAAGGTTTCTCTTCCACTAAGATCACACTATAACTATGAAATTACTCTGTATAGCTTCCGTACGCTGATAACGCGAGCGACATAGTTCAAGCATGGTCTCGAACCTTTCGAAAAAATTTTATGACATTATCAGTTAATCATTCAAGCGGACTTATTCGTTTGCTAAAATGGTGATAACCATTTTATGTGAGATATGCGATCTCATTTCGAATTTTCTTCTTAGATAATATTTTTACTTGGGTGGATAACCTATTAAGTAACATTTTAGGTGATCGCTTTCTTGCACACTGTAATGATGCATCCAAAATTGCGTGATCACCTCAAACGTATCTTAATTATTGTGCCAAAAAACGTCGTATTAAACTGGTACAATGAATTCGAGAAATGGCTTGATAATGAAAATATCGATAGAGATCTGGCCACGATTAATGTTATTATCAGTTTTTTTGAACCAACTTTCAGACTTTGAGTAAAGGAAAAATTTAATAATTTTTATTTGGAAAAAAATGTGATAATTTATAATTTTGCTTATCAGATCTTTCAGACGGCGGTTACTGCTGAGATTACAAAAGTTATTGAGGTATATAAAGCAAGTATAAGGCGAAAAAGCCAATTAACGATGGTGAAAAGAGAAAATAAAGTGAAAAGATAGCAGGATTATCACCTTTGTCTACTTATTAGTCATTCTTAGTGTGATTTTTGGGCTTTCAACATTTTGCTTACATTTTAATTGCAAGAATAAAACTGTACTTAGTAAGAACAAAATGCATAAGGTATGAAAAAAAAGAAATCGTATATCTTAGTCACTGTTTAAATTTTAAAAATTAAATATAAACGCTTTAAAAATTTAGCATAAAGAATCTTACAACAAGACTGGATGCCATTTTGTTCAAATAAAACCTCTTTATTTCAGGTTATGGAAATGGATTCCTTGAAGGATTATACTAGCAGACGGGTAGCCTTACAAAACTGGTTTGAAAATGACACACCATCAGTGATGATTATTGGTTATGATATGTTCAGGATACTAACACAAGGCGATGGCGATAAGATAAGTATATCAGTCAATATGGATTTTATAAAACAGAGATAAAACAATATGGATTTTATAAATCAATATGGATTTTTTTATAAATCATGGTGTATGTTAAATCTAGTGAGCGGAATAAATTTTCAGGGCAAGAAAAAAGTTGATGCGATGAAAAAGACAACAAAGAATAAAAGGCTGACCAAATTGCAACCAGATTTCCGAAGGTTCCTTCAAGATCCTGGTTAGAGTTAATTTTCTACTGAAGGTTCAGAATTAAAACTGTTGTCTTTCAAAATAATTTTTTGAATAATAGGATGTTACCTTGGAGCAGCATAATCGCGAGTATATGAGTAATTTGTTACTGATTCATAAACATACATCATTTAAGTCGTTTTTGAAATTTGAAAATTCAGGTCCAGATTTAATTATTTGTGACGAAGCTCATAAATTGAAAAATGATGATTCGGCTCTTGCAAAGACTATGTTAAAAATTCGGACAAAACGACGATTATGCTTGACCGGAACACCACTTCAGAATAATCTAATGGAATGTAAGTTTGTCGGAATAGTCAATATGTTTTCGAGTTTTATTTAAATTGAATTTTTAAATGAACTTTTTGCAATAATTCGTAAAACGCATCCTGAAATTTCTTCACTTTCGCGATAAAATTATACTTGTCGGCAAAAAAAGTGATATGATGAAATCAAATGAAGTTATAAGTTTGAAAACAAATAGTTTTTAATGTCAAATGATGTGTTAGTAGTTAAATGAAACTTCATTTTGCATGTCATCATATGCATAAATTACGATTAATTTTTATATCATATAACGGACAAAAATTAGCCTAAATCATTCAATTGTAATATAGAAAACTTGGCTTACCAATGCATTTTGATGAAGAGATTGAATTATATTTACAGATCATTGCATGGTAAATTTTGTGAAACCAGGATTATTGGGTACCAAAGCAGAATTTGCAAATCGTTTCGCAAATATCATCAATCGTGGAAGAACTAAAGACGCGACACCAGCAGAAGTTCGTCGTATGAAGAAACGTTGCCACGTCCTATATGAACATCTAAAAAATGTTGTTGATGTAAGTTTACTCAAATGTTATATTTTTATTATGGTTTTATGATGAAAGCATGATTGCGTTTCAGGTACTGCTACTTCCACATATTGACGTCACGGTTTGTAAGATTGGACTGGTTGTCGGGGTCTGAAGCATGGCTAGACTATATAAGGTATTACCACAATTGATGATTTTTCAATGCAAGTGATACTCGTTGAAGAAAAATCATTTCTTGACAAAAAAGTGACAAAGTTATTGGATACTTTTGTATTTTTAGCGTAAGGATTATCGAGTATTGACGGAAGCTATCCCACCAAAACAAGAGTATGTGGTGAATGTTCGTTTGACGCCTCGTCAAGTGTCGTTGTATCGTACATTTCTTGATGGTATTGGTCCAGAAGGTATCCTGTTAAGCAGACGACTTCTTCCCGACTATCACGTGCTGTCACGTATTTGGACTCATCCCTATCAGCTTGTTGCTCATCAAATTGAACTTGAGAAAAAAGTATTTTCTTTAATTCTTTAATTTTTATATAAATTTTGAAAATTAGTGCTTTAACTGTAAAGCTTTCAGTGCATGCTTCTATCATTTTTTCCTAACAGTTATCTACAAAAATTATTATTTATAGCGTCTCTGGGAGGACAATAGGGATGAAATGGCGGATTTCATAAATGACGATGAAAGCGAGACATCATCATCAGATGTTGATTCGGACGATGACATTATTCCTTTGTAAGTTTCAACTATAAAGTGGATAAGAGAATAAGGAAGATAATTTCTTTTCAAGATCAAAGACCTACTTCTTGCTTTTTTTGAACATCTTTCGTTAAAGAGATTTCTGGGACAAACTAGAATTTTGTTTTTGGAATGGATGGCAGAAACAGAAAAGCCTATTCCATGCTTTTAAAAAGCAAATATTTCTTCAAGTCTTATTTTTCAACTCTCTATCAATATAATTATGATGAAATACTTTCTCAGAGACAGCAATGATCAACCTGAAACAAGCAATAAACCAGCGGTACCAGCACGAAAGTCACGCCGACTGGCGGGCCAAGATGTAGAGGATGGGAAAGAAATTATGCCGGAATACGAAGGGTGGTTCACTAAAACTGGTCTGGTCACGGAAACGGATAGAAACGATTTTTCATTAAGTAATAAGCTAATGCTGTTGGTTGAAATCATCAAAAAAAGTGAAGAAATTGGGGACAAATTGTAAGTTTTTTCATTTTATCTCAAATATTACGGCTTTTAAGTGCAATTCTGGTAATATCAATTCCACCGAGCGCAGTTGTTTCGCCCTGTTGTATTACGTATTGTTATTCATTAAAGTTTTTGCTGCTCTACAACTATTTTGTCTGTTCTGCTGCAGAAAAATATTTTCGACTGACTTTGATTTTCATTTCATCTCATTTTATGTTTAGGTTGGTATTCTCGCAAAGTATTGAATCAATTTCGCTAATTAAAAGGATGTTGCAATATATGGATGAGAATAGTATATGGTTTACGGATGGCCATGAAGCAATGAAAGCAGCAAACGAAACTTGGGGTTGGAAAGAGGGCCGTGATTACATGGTTATTTTTTTGAGAAACTGTAACTGGTTAACATTGAATATAGTTTTATTGTTAGTAATATTTAGTTATGGTTGAATGCAACTCATTCACCTTTAACTAGGGAATACTTGTTTTATTGCACTTAAGTGTGAAGAAAAAGGCTATCGATTCTAGCAATCAATACACTATTCCGTTTAATCTGGCAAGTGGTCATGTTGCTGTTGATTGGAATAGCAGTATACTTTTGTCCTGCTTTACATTTTTACATATGTATTTTGTGTGATAATAACTTATCTTTTTACCGTTTTATAAGCATTTTTTGTCATTATATTGCAGTAAGTTTTCAGAGAGATTTTCTATAAGTTTCATGTAAATTGAGTTTTCCATTCCATTTTTTAGGTACGAATAATCCCTAAATATTTAGGTGATCGATGGGCAAGTGCAAACCAGCAAACGGCATGAAATACAGACAAAATTTAATGATCCAAACAATTTACGGTATATTGAATCGGTTTTTAACACATAGAAGTGAAAGATCTTTTACGTTAATGAGATGTGAATTAGCATGAAAATGTTAATTGAAACTAATTTAAATCGTAGTATTCAACTTTTTTAGTGCCCGTTTGATGCTTATTTCTACACGTGCTGGTTCGCTAGGGACCAATATGGTTGCTGCAAATCGAGTTGTTATTTTTGACGCTTGCTGGAATCCATCACATGATACGCAGTCTTTATTTCGTGTTTATAGATTCGGACAAACGAAACCCGTATACATTTATCGCTTCATTGCTCAGGTAGCTATTACTTTTAAGTTCTTTTAATGAGGTAATTTTTGTTGTTGGATTTTTAAATTTAGCTCACTCCTCCAAATGTCTGGTAATTGAAACACTTCCTCTAGTAATGCTCATTAGATATAGTGTAATCTTATAGCCCCTACACACATGAATGTCTCTATATCCGTTTCCGAGAATTTCGAATTGAGTTTCATTATTTAATAAAATAGTGATATTTTTTCAGGGAACAATGGAAGAACGAATTTATAAACGTCAAGTTACGAAGGAGTCAACATCGATGCGTGTTGTGGATGAAGCCCAAATTGAACGACATTTTGCTGGTCATGACTTACTGGAGTTGTATAAGTTTGATCCGGATGAATTGAGCGATGCACAAAATGTACCAAAAAGACCGTTGATGGCACCGCCAAAAGTAAGGTTTTCCAAGACAAAATGAATTCTCAGGATTTGAACCGAAGAATATTTTCTTCGTTTGTTTTAATGAGAAATTTGGTAGAAAATTAATTTTTGTAAATGTTGA
>CAKAEH010002081.1:0-15522 GCA_916381525.1 Cercopithifilaria johnstoni
AATACTGATAACAACAATAATAGTAATAATAATAATAATAATAAATAATAACAATAATCTGATGTTTTAAAAGGAAGTTAAAGATAGTTGTTTTGAAATTGCAAGTCAGAAAAAATTATATAAATTAATATATTTATATACTTGTTTAGTCAAAGTAAATTATAGTTAAATACAATTGATCAAATGAAATTCTTTTAATTTTCTTTCAATTACTGAATTAAAAATTTTTTACAATTGCATAAATATTTTTCATTTAATTTATATTATATGTTTTCATTTTATATAAAGTATTTAAATAATCAAATTATTAATTAATAAAGTGTTTAAATAATCAAATTATTAATTAATAAAGTGTTTAAATAATCAAATTATTAATTGATAAAGTGTTTAAATAATCAAATTATTAATTGATAATTTAACTAAACGAAAAAAAATTTGAATTAAATTTGCTAATAATTTGATCTTGTGATATGCTATAAATTTACCGCAACATATCATTTATTGTTTTTGAATCTTAATGATTATCCCAATACTTGCTAATTATTTGCATATTTGATGATACGAAATCATTTATTAAAACAAAAGATAAAATAAAATCTAAGGAGCAAATTAAGAAGGAATGAAAAAGGTGTATTTTTATTTGATATCAAAATTTATCATTTTTATCGAACTTGATGCTACTAATTTCATGAAATCGATAATAGAATAAATATATTATATCACTATTAATCTATCAATAATAATGATAATTTAATAATTAATTATGATATGCATTCCTTATTATTGCTTATCGTTTATTAATGGTAATATTATTTACTATTGTTTCTATTCATTATTATTGCTTATTGAGAAGGTAATGTTATTTACTATCGTAATTACAATATTATTACAATCACTATTATTGTTAGATTATAATTTTCCAAAGAAATCTGTAAATAAAATTACTTATATTAATTTAATTTACACATTAAATAGTTATGTTCAAACAATTATAATATAATCATTAAATTATAACATAATCATCAAATTTTATGTTTTTCCTGAATAAATTATTTTTTATGAAATTTTTAGATCGATCAGGTTGCATAAAGAAATTATCCGGAGGTGTTCGATGTTGGTGTTATGGTCAAAGTAATTGTAACAATCCGCAAAATATGATCAAATTATATGATGCATTCAAAACCAATGATGCAACGTTACTCGATGAAGTTATTGATGATATCGAAACATCAGGTTCACTGACTGTCAACAATCATTTTTATTTTTTAATTTTTTGCAATTTTAAATTATTATTAAATAATTTATAAAATTATAATTATTTGTGAAAAAAAAAACTGAAATTAAAAGAAAGGAAAATAATAATTGTTAATTGAAAGTCTTTCATAAAATAATTAAATAATTTAAAACAAATAGAAAGAAAGAAAAGACAATAAAATACTTCTTTTATAAATTAAATTTTTTTTGTCATATTTGAATAAATTTTTATTTTTAAATTTAACATATAATTTATTCAAATTAAATTAAACTTTTCATTTAGAATTTTAATACATTATAATTACTCTGAAATTTGTAATTACTAAAATAATGTCAATTAATTGTATTTATAATGAAAAGTAAAATTTAATTTTAAAATTAATCAAACAGTCTAAATGACAACTTTGGAACAACAAATTTATAGCATGCGACGATAATTTGATGGTTGAAAATTCTTTATGATAGTAACAGAAAATTTTTATATTAAATTTAATTTGATTTCTTTAAATAATTTCAATATGACAAATTTAACAAATATACTTTGAAATTATTTATTAAAAATAGATTTCGGCATAATTAACGAAAATATTTTCTTAACTTTTATATGTGCATAGTTAACTTTCCACTATCATTTTCCTATCACTATTTCTATGCTACCAAAATATTTTAGTCTAATTTAAAAAGCATAAAGTATCGGAAATTATTATCAAAAAGTTTCTACTACAATTACCTTACTCTTTGCATAATAATTAATATATATAAAGATTTATTATTTTGTATGTTTAAAAAATAATCATAATAAATCTTTGTACAATAATAATTATTACACAACGATTTATTATGATTATTTTGCTTCAAATAAATAATAGTATGAAAATTTTACAAATGATCAAATGTTATTATTAAAAAATAATAATTACTTTACAATGATTAAGTATTTTATTGCGATTAATTTTACAACGATAACTTTTTTTTACCAAATTTTTTATTATTTTTAATTTTTAAAAACTGTTTAATTTATTTTTTAATTCTTATTCAGAAGAAAAATTTCTCTTTATACTCGATAAACTAACATTGTTTATTATTTATTTATAGTTAACAAACTTATTTCGCATAATTATAACAATTAAAATTTCAATTTTTAACCATCGTGAGAGGAAAAGATATGGAAAAACAAGAAAACAAAATTTGAAATTGTTTGTAATTTTTCTTTCTCTTTTTCTCTGTTACTTTTTTAGGATAAAAATTTAAATAACAAACAAATAAACAAATTTAAATAATAAACAAATTTGAATAATAAACAAATCTTTTCAAAAAACAAAAACAAAAAATTTAATTTTATCAAATGATTAAAAATTGTATTACTTTAATAAAGAAATAAAAAGATTATTTGAATATTTTTAAATAAATATTCTTATAAACATTCATTGTACGAATATATTTGAAGAATATTAAATAGGAATATAACAAATAATTAAAATCAATTAATTAAAAATTAATCGGAATTAAAGGAAAAATAATAATAATGATAATATTGGAATAGATTTCAATCTTTAGATATTGATGATTATGATGAAGAATTTACAACTGAAACAATTTCTTCGATTAAAACCAGTACTGCAAAATATGTTACGGAAAATGTTAAAAATAAATCAACTGTATACATATTTGAAATGGATGATCAAAAAATTGCAACAAAAGGTAATAATTAATAATTAATAATTAATAATGAAATTTACAAAAAAAAATTTACAATTGTATATAATCTTAATGAATTTTTAAAAGGATTAATATTGAAATTAAAATTATTTTAATTACTAGAAATTAAAGTTATAGTTAATTTTTTGCTTTCTTAAAGAAGTAACATATATCTTTATATATTTATTTGTTATTCAAATTTCATTTTAAATTTAAGTATTGCATTTCTTTTTTTTTTAGATCACACTGTAACATCTCCATCCATTCCAATTGATTTCAATGATATCAATCAAAATCTTCCAAATGAGCAAGATGATTATGATCCGGAAATGGAAGAACCAATAAAAACAACCGAAATTTTATCAACTGATGATATAGTGAATGAAACGATGGAATATACCAATATAAAAGATATATCAAATCAAAATGAGAGGAAAATTCGGCATAAAGAAATTGCCGGATCAGGTGTAATGAGATTGCATATATCGGAAATATTACGTGATACCATTATTTTATTTTCATTTACTTTCATAATATTATAAAACAAATCTTTAAGAAAACAAAAAGTGATAATGAAATTAATATTTCATCGTTCAAAATTTAATTTTTCAATTTTTTTAAATCAAACAAATTGAATTTGAAATATTAAAAAGAGAATCTCATTTAATTATTCCTTCAAAGAAAAACAATAAAACGAAATTAACGATGAAAATATTAAAAATTAATTATTATTGTCAATAAGTATGTTTGAATTAAAGAAACGTAGAAAATTTTCTAGGCACAAAATTTAAAGCGAAAAAAATGTTCCCAATGAAAATTTTCTATCTCTTCCATTTGATACATATAATTAATTACTTAAATCCATTTCATTTATTTCTTCTCATATTTAAATTATAAAAAAAAGAAGCAATAAAATGATTTGTTTGGAAATTTTTATATTTTGTCATTTGCAGATGATAATTGAATCAGTCGCTATTTTTTTTGAAGTGTTGAAAATTTAAATTATATGCTTTTTATAATATGTAATAATGATATTGGAGAATGAGAAGTTATGGTTCTAATATTCAGGTCTTATTAAACTTCTTTTTGGATATTTTAATGTTACAAAAACAATAAACATATTCATTATTGAGATATAATATTTCAAATGGAAATTATATCACTAATGAAAAAAGACAATTAAATTATTTGAAAAATATTCAAATCATTTTCAATTATTCATAATTAATCATTTAAATTATTAAATTCATTAATTTCTAATTTAATTATTTTTTCAAACATAATTTTATAATTCATCTATTTGTTTTTCAAAAACAACAACAATCAAATATAAAAACAAAATAATTATGATCCAATTCAGATGCTCGAAAAAAAAAGATCGATATTTAATTCCATTACAAAAATTGGTAATGAAAATACTTCATTTAAATATTATTCAGAATTATTTAATTAAAATATTTCTATTGCCAAATATTTCACAAGGATCGGTATAATAGTATTTTTGTTTTAAGATCTTCTTTTTGTTATTCAAATTTTATAATTTTTAGAGAAAATACAAAAAGTGATCAATGATAATATATGAGTGAAGAGAATTATTAAAAGTTGAAAATATTTGACAAATTATTAATAACTACAAAAAAGAAGAATAAAAAATTATTCCTGATTTTTTACGGTTTCAATTGTATTTCATCATTTTCCAGCATTTGTCGCATTCGATATTTTTGTATTTTGGTATTTATTCGTGGGAAATCATCGACAATTGCAAATTTCGCCGGCACATTTAGCTGAAATTTCTTTTTATATACCGATTTAAATTTTATTTGAAAATTCGTTGCATATTTCATTCCCACTTATCAGTGTATTACTTATCAAAATTCGATATTATCATTAACTATTTTATAATTGTTAGATTATTATCAATTACTATTTTATATTAATTTAAATTTTATTTGAAAATTCGTTGCATATTTTATTCCCGCTTATCGCTGTATTACTTATCAAAATTCGATACTATCATTAACTATTTTATAATTATTAGATTATTATCAATTACTATTTCATAATTATTAGATTAAAATATTTGGAAAAAAAATAGAAAATTTTTTAGTTATAAAGAATGGATTACTTTTATTATAATATTAATTAAAATTTAAATTACTATTTCTTGATTGATTACGATTCGATCACTTTTGAAAAGTTATATTTAATTTAGTAAGCTATAAATATATCTCTCAGATTATTCTCTTTGTAAAGATTTTTTTTTGGAAGGGACGAGGAACGATAATTTCCAAGAGTTCCTTCAATTTGCGCCTATACTTTTCTCTAGTTGACACACTTTTAAACATTATGGTAGAACAAACAACTAATTTGAGAAAAGACAGTAAACAAATAAATAACTAGAAAAATAAGACTGAACAAATAAATTAAAAGTAAATGAACAAAATATTTCACTTTATTAACTTCTGAAGGATATGATATTTTCACAATGGCGAACAGTAAATGAATCCGGAAATGTGATGTGCGGTGTCAAAGATGAAAATCCCGGAATATTATCAATGCAATATATGCTTGGGAAGAATTATTTGTTTTGCTAGGATGAGATATCACAAATGTAGTTTTATGTATCACATGATGGCTATTTAAACTTTGATAATATTAAAAACAAGATGTATTAACGACAGATAACTTTTCACATGATGATATGATGTTTGACATGTCAGAGTATGATTGGTTAAATTTTTCTTCAAACAACTAAATTTCATTTTCATCATTTTGATATATCAATTAGTCATCATATGATACAGGTATGATATCATTATTTTAATACATCAATCCTATATGTTTTCTTTTCTTCATCTGTATGTGTGCATGTGTGTGTGTGCATATATCTATATTTATAATATATACTTAAATATTGATAACAAAATAGCGATTGCTTGTCAAACTCAAACATCCATTTTCTTCTATCCATTTTTGCTTTCATAAAACGATGATAAAATTCCCAAAAGGGACTAAATAAATAAAAAATGAAAAAAGCATTAAATTAAAAAATTAAATTAGAAATTCATATTTGAAATTGAAATGCTTCTGTTACCTTACCAATTTTATTTTTAATATTTCATTTAGGATATTAATTATACTTTATTATGGGATAGAATAGTAAATATTCGATAGCGTAGTAATATAGTTATTAAAAAGTTAATAATGATAAAATTTAAAAAAGAATATTTCCAAATTTAAAATGAAAAATGAAAAGAAAAGTTTAAATGATAATAATTGCAGCGATACTTATAAGAAGGTTGCAATTAATAAATTATCAATTCAAAACTATTAGTAATCTTTCAATATTAAATTAATCTAATTAAATTCAAATAAATATTTCATGGTATATAAAAATGCTAAATATAGCATGAAACTATGAACGATACATATATGTATGTGTGTCATTTTTTCTTATCTCATCAAACATTAATTAATTAATTAGAGTGATTGAAATTATTACAAATTAGTGTGAGAGAGATTTAAATTCTAATTTGTTCAAAACACACTATTAGTTGTAAAAATGAAATAAACGTAATCGGAATTAATCTAATTATGATTTAGTCCTATTTTACATCCTTTGGGACAACAAGTAAATGCTTCAAAATAAATTATTCAATTATTTATTTCAGGTCACTATTGTTATTATCATTATTGTTTGTTGTTTGTTTATTATCCGTTAAGAGTAAATGTATGAATGAATAATTACTTGCAAAAATATATTATTTGAATATATTATTTTAATGAAATAAAAATAAAGATTAATTACCTGATTAAAAATTGTCAATTCGATAAAATAAAAACAAACTGTAAAAACTATAACCATAATAGTTAAAATACAAACTATAACTATAATATATAATAATCATAAATTATTGATTAAACCTATTATTTTTCATTTAAATCTCTTATTTTTTCCTATTATTAATAACTATAATATATAATAATCATATGTAATAATCATAATATATAATAATCATAATAAATTATTGTTTAAATTTATCATTTTTCATTTTAAATCTTTTTTTCTATTATTAATTACAACTTTTTATGTATTTGCCAGGCCTCTTTTTTTCCAGAAATTTATTAACAATAATTTATCTTAATAAAATAAAATTAATCACCCTCTTATAATTTATGATAATGCAACTGATAATTCTATTAAAGCTACCCGCAAGACATATGTTAGAACATCAAATAATGGATTCATTTAAAAGCCTAGCAATATTTTTATCCCATATATTTGGCCTAAATCATGGCGAAAATCCTAAATGCTAATCAGTCATTTAGTCATTTCATGCCATAACATTTCCTCTCCTCTTCCATATTCTCTCTTCATCTCCCACGGGCAATTTAAATAACTGATAGTTGCAGATGTGCCTAGCAAAACAAGAAAATAGGTATATAAGATCTTCTAAGATATTAAGCTTAACGCTATTAATGTAATTGCATTTTCGGATAGTTGTAAATTTTAAATTGTTATAAATTTCACAGGGATGTGAAATTTAAGTGATAATGAAAAGTGTCAATCAAATGACCCCAATATATATCCATCCTCAAGATTCCTAAAGAATTAAAATTAAAAAAAAGAAAGAAATTTTAAATGATACTCAAATAAATTTAAATGTACTCATTCTTAATAGTTAAAATTGAAAAACAAAATTCTAAATAGTAATTAAATAATCCTAAATTATACATCTTAAGAAGTTAAAGTTCAAAAAAAATTTTTTAATATCATTTAAATAATTTGAAATATATTCAATCTTATTAATCAGAATTCGAAAAAGAAAAAGGAATCATAAAAGTTAATATATTTTATCAATAAAAAATGATAACATCGATTATTTATGTATTCAAATTAAAAAGAAAATACTATGCATTGGAATTTAATAACTGATATACTAATTGGAGGTAATAAAATGTTTTGATCAACGCGGATACGATAGTTGAGATAAAGTTAAAAACGAAAAATAAACTTTTGAAACATTAAAGCTATTAATTATTTATAGAAAAGAATAAGGCCATTTTTTGGCAAACAAAAATTTTGATGATCCAACAATTTTATTAACTATATTATTATTTTGATATAATATTTTAATTAAAATTTAAAAAAGTTTTATGCAACAATTAATTAATAGCAAATTATTCTTTTAAAATAAAAGTTTAGAAAGTTTCAAATTAATAGCTTATTTGAATAGTTAACAAATAATCACAAAATTAATTCAACATATTTGGATGAAATACGGAGAAAATGATTGATTGACAATTTAAAATGAACTTTGGCGCTTTTAATAATTGGTCATCTAATGAAGATGCATTTATTGATTTTCTTTTATCTCTTTATCATGCTTTAAATATTAGATGATAGCGTTAACATTAAATCCCTATAGCAACTTTTTTGTGTAGTTATAAAACGAATTGGTCATTTGGTCAGTGTTAATTTTCAATAACTGATCATTAATGCTTCTACTCTTCTTTTTCTTGACTTCAGCATTTTTTTCCGGAACCATCATTTGTTTTGTAATTTTGTCACAATGGCATTGAAAAAATTAAAACTACTTTAATAAAGCAAGAAAAGACTGAACGAATTTGAATGATGATAGATTGGATACTGTGTATTACGGTAATGAGCATACAAATCTTGTAGATCAAAATTAAAAAATAATATAATATAGCGCAATGAAAACAAGAAAAGACTGAATGACGACAGATTGGATACTGTATACTACAGTAGAGCATACAGATCTTATGGATCAAAATTGAAAAATAAAGTACGGTGAAAATTTTGGGAAAAAAACTTTCTCAAAAAAAAGATAAATTGACATAAATTTGATTTAGAAATAAATTAAAATTTGATATTTTGATTATTTATAATTTCCCTCAATTATTTTCAATTCAATTTATCTTAGAAAAATTTTTAGGAAAATTTAACATTTCACATAATTCTAATTCTTTTACTTTTCTAAAATTCAACTTATCTAATAAAAATTTTCTGCAAAATTTGAAAATTTGTTTAATTTCCACTTTTGTCATAAATTTTTTCGGTTGGTTCAATTTTTCTAAAAGCAAAATTTTTTAAAATAATAATTGCATAAGGAAAAAAAGGAGAAAAAAACAGCAAACAAAAGAAATGGAATGAGATAATGACAGATGTCCAATTGCCAGTAAAGCCACATTATAACTAAAATTTTAAGCTTTAAATTTTCAACAACAACAGCAATAATAGTAATAATAATAATAATAATAATAATAATGACTATTAACATTGAGCTATTGATGAAATAAAATCATGATAATATAATTGGAATAAGCCGAGAGCGAAACATAATTACAGCTAGCGTTAGCAAAAATTTTTAATCTAATGCTTAAATATAGTGTTCCATTCCATCATTCATAAATCGAAATTTTAAAGCCAATTGGATTAATATAACTCTCAACGAAATGTGTTATTATTATATAAATGTGAGAATATCGAATATGTTGAAAAATTGAGGGATCGTTGTAGCATAGCTTAATAATTACTTATTTTTATGAATTTGCCTTTGTTTTAATTTTTTGAAATTATTTTAATATTTGTTAATTTCTTTCTCTTTTTCTCAAATATTCATTTTTTGTTCTTTTTCCTTAAATTTATTTTTCGTTGATATAAATTGTAAAAATTCATTAATGTTTACACATATTAGTAAAAATTGAACTTTTGCAAAAAATGCATAATTAAGAAATTTTTAAATTATCGTAATTATAGTAACAAAGAAAAAAATTATTATTATTAACAAGATGATTTTATTTATTACAATTATAATAACTATAAAATTTCGCTTTTTTTTCTTTTTTCATAGCATTCAATTAAAAATCATTTAATTATGCAAATTTTACTTATTTTAACGAGAGTATAATTATGCGTTACCTGTATTAAGTACCCGTACAACTAACCGCACTAAGTGCCTCACTAAATTCCTTACTTTAATTATAAACACATATGTGTATAAAAGTTCAAAAAATTTTACGATATAAATAATACTACTAAAATTGGCACTATTATTTTTTATTATAGATAAAAATGAATTAATGATCATAAATGCTATACAAAATTATAATTTTAATGGTTTTAAAATTTTTATGATTACAATTTTTCATTTCTATCGGATACGAAAATTCTATCATATTTATATTACAAATAATTTTTGTAAAAAAAAATTTTAATTTAAATATTTAAATTCTTTATTAAAATTTCGTTCTATTTTTATATGAAAAATAAAAGTAAAAAATAAACAAACCTTATTATTTTTGCATAAAGCAATTAAATCTGTAAGTACAGTATCCACATTAGCTTGAGAATTTTTTAAAACAATAAATGCATATAATGGAAGTTTTTTGTTGAGTGCAACTATCTGAAACAATTGAATGATAATGTTCGATAATTTGATAACTCAATAATTTGATGATAACATAATTTTAGTGCATCATTTTTTTCTGACAACAAATTGATAAAGCATAAAATTAATCCTCAATGATAATTCAACATGATTACTTCAATTTTATCTAATCATTTTTTGAACGCTTTTAGGGTTACAATAGTTGTACCATATTTTATAATTAAATTATCATTTGTGATGATGTCTGATAATTTGATAACTTAATAATTAAATGATAATATAATTTTAGTGTATCATTTTTTTTGACAACAAACTGACAAAGCATAAAATTAGCCCTCAATAATAATTCAACATGATTATTTTAATTTTATCCAATCATTTTTTGAAAGCTTTTAGGGTTACAATAATTGTACCATATTTTATAATTAAATTATCAATTACTTATAATTGTACTATATTAATTAAATTATCGTTGATATTTATAACAATTACTTTTGTAATACTATTGTGTTGGAAAAATGAAGAAGTTTAAAATTATCATTTTTCTATACATTGAAATATTTGAAATTAAAAATGAGTATGAAAATAAATCGAATTTAAAAAACCTAAAAGACACAAATCATTTGAAATAGTCATTATCAATATCTAATTAATATATCATAATAATTTTCCATTTTTTTAATATTACTAAATTTTTTTAAAAATTTAAACAAACACAATTCCTTTTTTTCTCTTCCAATCTTTTTTAAAAAAACAAAGAATTTAATTTATAAACAAATTTAAAGAGTATCAGATATCATTGAAAAATTTCAATATCAGCAAATATTTTTATGATGTATTAAGAGTTATTTTGTGAAATTTTATATTCACGAAATATGAATTAGTGAAAGAAAAACTCACCTGTGCCCCTTTGACCTCATTATGAGCGCATAATGCCTTTTCAAGAAGCCAATGTTCGATAAGTTGTCCAGAATTATCCACAATTAAATCTTCTTTATTAGTAATAACATCAATAATACCAGCTTCATCCATTGTTACTACATCTCTATAATTTTGCCAATTTTTTTAATTAAAATACAAAATTTAAAATCATTATCACTATAATATCATTTATTCAATTCATCGATGAATAATTCAATTAATTACAAAAATATTAATTTTTTAATTGTTTAATTATATTACGAAGATGCTTACCCTGTTTCAATCCATTCCTCTACTCCTTCATATGGTGATTCATAACCGAGAAATTTTGATCCTTTAATTGCTTTAATGTATAATTCACCTGATTGATTGTTATTACCTTTTAAATTTGCCTGAATTCCAAGATTACGAATATCTACCTAAATGATAGTGATAAACATAAAGTAAAAAAATTAATTAATTAGCTTTAATAAATTTAAAACATTTTTAAATTAAGATTTAATTCAATCGATTAAGTCATCAAAATTTCAACCTTCTACTTATTTCTTCTCCTTATCTCAAATTTATCATATTAATTTTAATTTATAATTAATTTATAATTATACCGTATTGTTACAGTTCAAAAATTTCCAAAATTTTCAATAACAAAAAAGAAAACAAAATTTTGATCAGATAATTTATCCTAAAAATCAAATTTCATCATACAAATTGGTACAAAAAGAAAACAAACAATTAAATTATTTCTTCTAAACAAAATTTTAATTACAGCAGTCATTCAAGCCATTCCTCTTCATACGGTGATTCATAATCGAAAAATTTTAGGATTAAAAATTTCTAAATAAAAATTATAATTATAAAGATTTTAAGGGAAAAAAATTTACATCAAATTCATCTAATGGTTTACCAACACCATTTGTATTTGCTGCATCCCAGGTGAGAATTGGTATTGATGCAACTTCGGTTAATATATAACCATTCTAAAATTTTAGATAATTAATTTAAAGGATAAATAAATAAAACCAATTTTATATTTTATCATCTTATCATTTGTATTATTTAATTTCCTATTTTTATTATATTTAAAAACATGAAAAAATATTGATTAATATTTTAATTAAATCATTTGTTCATAATTTTTCATTTTATATTATTTATTACACATACCATAACTTTTTTAACAGTTTCAAATTGTTTGAAAATATTGTTGACAACATCAGATGGTACTCGTTCACCAAGTAAAATAATATTTTCAATTGATGGTAAATGAACATTTTGAATTTGTGCTACGCGTAAAATTAAGCCTAATGCAACCGCATTAGACACTAAATGAGTACATCTATAATGAATTATTATTAAATACTAAAATGGAAGTAATTAAATTATGCTAAATTAAAATGGCTGAATATGAAATATGAAAAAACATCAAATTTAAATTATGAAAAAAGTTTTAATTTTGAATTGAAGAAATTAAAGAAAGAAAAAAAGTAATTGAATAATAGTATATTAAAATATGAAGAGGAATAGAAAAGAAAAAAGGAAAACATTAATTTATAAAAAACAATATGCATTTCAAATATGAAATTATTATCAATTAACTGGTTAATTAATTAAGTTAAAAAGTTTAAAATAAGTAAAAATCTAATATTTTAAAATTTACTAAAATTTTTTAATAGAATCATTTCAATAATATAAAATATTATTAATTAATTAGTTAATTAATTTAATTAAAGGTTCAAAATAAGTGCAAATTTAATATTCTAAAATTTACTGAAATTTTTTAATAGATTCAAAGAGAAATTTCGGAAGTGGTGATGGTGATGGATATATCACTCGTGTATTTGCAATAAATGGTACCAATCCGATAAGTGATAATATTGGCATTTTAAATAATGGCAAAGCGCAACATATACAACTCTAAAAAAAAGTTACGATAATTAAGAATGGGTAAATTCCTTTTTTGAATAATTAAAACTTTGAATAAATAAACTTATGAATAAAATAAAGATAGAAAATACAAAAGAATATTTTGAATAAAAATTTTCAACGAAACAAAAGAATACATAAATGTTATAATTAAATTTTAAATATGTTAAAACAAAAGGAAAGAGAAGAAATAAAATTAATATTAACTATTATAATATTTTAAAAATTATATTGAATTTAACATAAAAATTTCTTTGTTTTAAAATTAATTAAAGCAACTAACTAACAGTATCGTTGAAACCAATTGCTTGTATAGCAGCATAACAACCATTTAGTAATTGATAATGTGTTAAGCCAACTAATTTAGCTGAAGCTGAAATACCCTGAAAAATAATTTTCTTTTCTCTTTTTGAATTTTTTTTTATAATTTAACTTTTTTGTCAAATATTTAAAAATTGTCAAATTAAACTTTAAGAGAATTGTAATTATATTAATGTAAAACAAAGACATATAAATGAAAGAAAAATTATTTATTTTTGGAATACCAAAAAGATTTTAAAAATTGGAATACCAAAATTGGTATACCAAAGATGATTTTCTATAATCTTTTTGATATTTCAATTCAGGTAGCACAAAAAACGTTTCAGGTACCTTTTTTTAAAATAAAGCTGAAAAACGAAATTATTTTTAAAATTGATATATTTTTAAATTAAAGCTCAAAAATCTTTAATGAATAAAATTTTTAATAATCATCAGAATCTTAATAAATAAATTCCTAAAAAAAAAATTTCATTAAATTATTAAAAATACTTTTCAAGTACTTTCAATAGTTGAAAATATGAAAGAAGATGTTTTAGTTGAAAGATAAATTTTTGATACGGTAGAAATAAAAGAAGCAGAATGAATTGAATTAATCGTTCTTACTAATTATTATTTCAATTATTAATTGCTCTTTCAAATAATCAAATAAAATGAAATGATTGAAAAAAATAAAAAGAAAAGAAAAAGCTAATAAACTATTTCGGCATATCATAAATTGATATAATTAATATCATTAAAAGATGTAAATATTAATTGCTTATATGATGTATATTTTGTAGTTTAAATTTGTAAAAATAAAATTTCTAAATTTACCAAAACATTAATCCATTCTTTTACATTATCAAAATAATTTTTTGTTATAAAATTTAATTTAATAAAGTAATTTGATTTTAAGTAATTTCAATTTTTTAAATTTGTTAAAATGGAATTTCTAAATTTATGAAAATAATTAATCCATTCTTTCATATTATCAAAATATAAACTTAAATTTAATAAAAGTTAAATTTGATTAAATTCTTTAATAAAAAATTTTTCATTACAAAACAACAATTGCAACATTTGAAGAAAAGAAAAAATTTCATTATTTAAAATTTTCAAACTAATTAATTAAATTTACCGAAAAAACTTTTTTTAGAAAAAGATTTCATAAATTGTTTTCTTTTTTTGAAAACATAAACATTATGCTAATATTGCTTGCTAACATTGTATTTCAATCACATTAATTAGGAATGGCTAATTAAATTCATCAATCAAAAACAAGAAAGTGAAAGATGAAAAAGGAAAAAAATTTTTTGAAAAGAATTTCAATAATGTTTGAAAAAAGTTTGAAAATTATAAAACAAAGGGTAAAGAAAAGAATGAGAGAAGATGAAAAGAGAACGGAAGAGGGAGAGAGAGAGAGGGGATAAAAAGAAAAAAAGTTAAGAGAAGATGATAAATTTTGTTGTTGAAAAATGCAATTAGAAAAGAGGGAAATGTGAAATTTTTCGTAAGTTTAAATTGAAAAATTGAATAAAATTCAAACGCTCGTTTAACCAAATGGTAAAAAAGCGCCCTTTAAAACTCTTTTTCTCCTTATTGTTAAAAGATAATATATATGCAAATGAAATTATTGTGATAGGAAAAGCAGTGAAAGCTAAAAGAACATTTTTTGAGATGGAACATCAATTGAAAGAATGATTTCCAATTTTCTTTTTTTTTTGGAGCTTTCTTTTTGATTAAGCTAAAACAACAATTGTTGTAATTTTCACACTTTAGGGATTGGCAATATATATATTTTATATATAATTTATTTTTTTCCAAAGTTTTAATTAATTAAGATTTTTTTTTTTGATTGAAATATAATAATATAATTATATATATAATTTATCCTTTTCTAAAATTAAAATTAATTAAGTTTTTAAAACTGAAATATAACACAATTATGTATGTATAATTTATCTTTTATCAAAACTTAAATTAATTTTTTTAAACTAAAATATAGTATATT
>CAKAEH010002082.1:0-15507 GCA_916381525.1 Cercopithifilaria johnstoni
ATTATAATACTAATAATAATAATAATAATAATATTATTATTATTATTAACAATAATAATAATAATATATGATATAACTTTCCATTCTTTTCGTATAATTTTAAAATGCTTAGAGCAGAAATTAAAAAATAAATGACAGACGTAAGAAATTGAATTAAAAAAGGAAAATAATAAATTTAAAATATTTTCAAAACTTTTTTCTCCTTCTTCTCTTCCAATTTCACTTTCATTCCATATAGAAATATGAGAAATGTTGAAAGTTGTTGACAATGATAAAAATATATCGCCAAATTTTTAATTTCATATTTTAACTTAAGAAAAAAGAAATCATGCCAAAGGCCTATTTCAAATAACTATTTTAGTGATCGCCAGTAAGAGTAATGATGATGATGATTGTTAAAATGAAAGATCGATTTGAATTTTCTCTAATGACAATTGCTTCCCTCAAAAATTCTTTTCTTTTAACTTTTCAATCTTTTATCATTTATTATCTTTTCTCATTCACACATAGTTCACCTTTTACACTTTTAGCTTTTCCTTTTTTTTTTCTCTCTCAAATTTTATTCAAAATAAAATAACGAAAGTTGAATGAACGAACATTTGTTGCATAAATTAGCTGATTAATTAGACAATTTTCTAATGTTCCGATTTTCCTTTACAAATTGTAATTTAAAATTGTATCATAAAGCCAGCTGCTCGAATTGTACAGCATCGTATTCGAAAATATTGACTCGAATTGATTACAATGATAATATGATCATGTACTATTCTGATCTGTCCACTTCATTCCACCCTCTTATTTCTCCTTCATTTAACACACATCCATTCATTACAAATTTTTTTCTTCTTCTTTTAACTATACGCTTAAACAACAAACAGTTGTTTGTTCAATCTCATTGTATTAATCATTTGGAAGTATCGGTCAGTTTAATGTGGTAACATCATTTATCATTATGAGCAAACATTCATCTTCTATAAATTTTCAATATTTAAAATTACATTTTAATCATATCATTTAATTATAATTTGTCCATTCTATATACCAATTATTTTGCTAATCTTATAAATTATCATAATAGTAAGAATAAAAGAAATAATGTATAGATTATTATAAAATACAATCGTATCAAAATTAATTATGCAATGTATTCTTATAATATTAATAAGGAATGCATTAGAAGAATATAATCGAAAATGACCACTACAATGTGGACGACGAAGTGATATTGGGATATTTCGAGAATGATGGAAGCAATTGTAAAAATAAAATTCAAGAAAGTTTCCTTATAATATAACAATTTTATGAAATCTTTTTCATTTCTTTTTAGGTCAAATAATTTATTAGAAATTAAATGAGATGAAAGTGTAAAAAATAAATTAAAATTTAGGAAATTTGTAGTAAACTAAAATTGAAAAAAAGTAAAATAATGCAGAAAATTTGAGAATGTAAGATAAATTGACTAAAATTTTAATTTTAAAATAGAATAAATGTGAGAAAAATATCGAAGAAGAAGAAGAAGAAGAAGAATTTCATCATTCCTTTTTTGGCCAAAGTAAATAATAAATATTTTAGAAAAATGGCCACTGGCATTAAAGGATATGGTCATTGGCCTTTTGAAGGCAAAAAAAGGAAACTATAATTTATTTATTAAGCCTAAAAATTCAATGTATGCATATAATTCTTACAGGAAGGAAAAAGAGAGAGAGAGAGAGAGAGAGAGGAGGGGAGAGAAAAAAAAAGAAGAAAGGACGGAAGGTAATTGAATGGTTTAAATTGTGAATATTAATGATTTGATAATATTCTCTTTTAAAGGACATTAATATCACTTGTGATATTATTAACATCTACAAAGTAAGAATTGATGTAGTGCAATTTGATTTGATAAGTTTGATCATATGATAACGATGATGATGATGATAGAATTATTGAATAAAGTGATCTTAACATCTACAAAGTAAGAATTGATGTAGTGCAATTTGATTTGATAAGTTTGATCATATGATAACGATGATGATGATGATGATAGAATTATTGAGTAAAGTGATCTTAGCATCTACAAAGTAAGAATTGATGTAGTGCAATTTGATTTGATAAGTTTGATCATATATAATGATAATGATGATGATGATGATGATGATGATGATGATAAAATTAGTGAATGAAACTAAAAATAAATGAAAATTGATAGGATATGTCGAAGTAACAATATGGGTCATACATTTTAGGAAATTTATCTGTATTAACATGATAACAATAAGCGGTTTTATTCTTTGATGTTATGTAATTCCCATTAGACAATGATTGATCATTTTTAGGAATGTGAATGAAGAAAGAAGTGAAAATTTTACAAATGCTCTCAAAGTTCAGCTTTATCAGTTAAAAATGATTATTAGCATTATATAACAAAATGAGTTTATTTTTAGCATTAAATAAACTTTTTCTTAATTTCTAAAATGAAGCAGTTTTTAACGTTTTTACGTTTAATATTAATGTCACACCTTTTTTTCCCATTCATTCTTCAGTTAATAATATTTGTTGCTTATCATTTCTTATCACTTATCATTTCATTTGCAATAGTAAATATTTGTTGCTTATCATTTCAATACTTATCATTCCTTAACATATCATCATATCTTATTAATGAAATAAAAAATCTAAAATTTAAAATTTCCATAAGTTTTGATGAATTAAATTTTGCAAGAAAAAAAAAAACGAATAAATAAATCAAAAATTGTTAAATTATAAAATTATATTAAATTAACTAAAATTTATTAATTGATAGATATTTGATGTATTTTATTAATTAATAATATTATGAACAATAATTAATGATACGTTCAAATGTTGTAAATTATTATGCATTAGTTATCAAAAGATGTTCCGGTTATTTTAACTGTCAAATCTAATTATTCCCGTTAATCCATTCGGTAGTATTGAGGATGATAATTACTGAAATATTTCTATGTATAAATTGAATGGTTTAAGTGAAGGTTATCCATTTACCATAAATTAGATTGTATTAGGAATATATTGCAATCTCATATCAATAACATTAGCAAACAATACTGTAAAGATTGTAAGGTAAAAAAAAGAAATATTGCAAATTTAGAAGATAACAATCAATAGGTCACTAAAATAATAGGATTGAGTTGCAAATAAAGCATATCAAAGTCATTAATGCATCATTTCCACATAAACTATTATTATACGACAACCATACGGCGGCAAATCAGAATCACTTGCCATCTGTTTTCTCGTACCTTTTGTGATACGGTTCAATGAACAATGAACCGGAATATTATTTGAGCATTCATAAGATTAGAAAATAATGAAAAATTGACAATAATCGAGAATGTCAATAATTAGTATGGAAAAAAATTGTCAAAAAAAAGTTGCGACAGTTTTTAAAAATTTCAAAAAAATAATTAGTAGACAGCTGTTTATGTTTTTTTCATTCTTGCATAATTTAAAAGGAAAATATATCATGATTATCATGATAAGTTCCAATTTTGAATTCCAATTTTAATTCTTAATTTTTGGTCATTAATTTTGATTTCAATTTCATCGTTAAGAATTATTTTGATATGAAAAGAAGAAAAGGAAACGATTAAATATGAACAGTATATTCATTTTATAATTTTAATTTTCAATTAGGAAAATTTGATTCAACAAGTTTCCGGAAAAACAGATGAATCAGATGTATTGGTAACAACAAAAATATAGTATTTTATTACATTTATATAAAGTCATTGTTTTCTTCTGCCTTTAATTACTACTGTAATATATTTATTATCAGAGAATAAGTTAAACCTAAAAAAAATGCCTAAATAGGATATTCTGAAAAAATTCCGAAATATTATGGATCACTTTTTTGTTCGCTAGATTACCGTAATTGGAGAAAATTTGCAAATGTGAAAGAATGGATTCAATAAGAACTTCAAATGTTTAGAAAAGATTGCCAAAGCACAATAAGTACGCAAAGGTATCAATCAAACGTGTGAAAAGAATATTATCGGATGACATGTCTGTTACTGATAACGATCATGATGACCAGAGATAAGCTTATAAAAATGCAGTGGAATAGGATGATCATCTGGCATTACAAATTTATATCAATAACGTAAGCATTAACTTATGATTCATTTTATTATCCAATATTTCATATTTAACGAAATTTCAAAATTTAAAATACCGCGTTTAATTTAAATATTTGAATTTGTGCAATTAAATTCATTTCGTATTATCATCAGTAGTACTAAAATTATTTTCGAAATAATTTAATGGAAATTTGCAAAAAATAAATTTTATATCGAAAATTGAACTAAATTAAAAATGTAGGAAAAAGTTTTTGAACAATTCATAAATAATCTTTTCCAACGAAAAATTAATTTCACAATGAAAAAAGAATAGCGAAAAATTGGGTAAATTATAGTGAATGATTAAATTTATTAATAAAGTTTGAAATAATTTTCACATTAATAAACTTTGCACTAATTTCTATCATATCATATCATATCAATAAATCATTTTTTTAATGCTTTTCCATTTAATTAATAGCATAAAAGAAAAATAATTCGTAATAATTTTATTTTAAAAAATTAAGAGAAAAGGAAATGAAATATTGTCCTAAAATAATAAAAATTAGAGGGAGAAATTTCAACAAAAAAAGCTTTATCAATGATATATATATATATATATGTTTTTTTGTATATATATATATATATATATATATATAAGGTATTGTAATATCTAATAAGAAATTAATACTTATCATACAATTATCACTTTATCATTTTCATTCTCCTCTATTCTTCAATATTCGATATCATTTCTCCACTGTCATCTTATTCATAAATTTATTCAGTTGAAAAAAAAATTTAGTAAATAATAATGAATAAATATATTTATAGGTTTAAAAGAAAGAAAGAAAGAAAGACAGAGAGAAAGAAAAATAGGAAAAAGGAAAAACTGGCAATTATTTGGTATCCAAATAAAAAACGAAAATTTTTTTTCAACATAATGTTGTGAATTCAAATTGAAGGTCATTTTCAATTACCGCTCTCGGCTCCATTGAAATACTTCAAAAGCTACAAACTGTCATTAAAAAAAGAAACTGTGATTTAAAAAAATAGAAAAGAAATGCTAATAGATTTTCTCATTGAATAATTTAGCTATTTCGATTCTTTCAGGAAGTATCGATTTCTTTACAAATTTATTAATTAATGCTATTATTTCATGGGAAATAGATAATTTCCAACTTATAAGACAATATCAAATGTCACCGTAGATAAATGAAATATTAAATTATCATTTTAGGAAAATTTGATCAGTTAGAGTTAGTTGATAAGAATATATAAAATAGCTGAAAGATGATGTATCAGAAATGCATGATAGTAGGAAAATTAGTATGAACGAAAAATATCATATTGAATTTCACTAATGCCAATATCATTCTTCTGATCATTCATCATTATATGATGATGGGTTTACCAAATCATTCATCCTATTATCTTCTTCGGGATCACTATGAACAAAAGTTCAACTCTATTATATTATTCATTAACTGACTTTAATTAACAAAAATTTTTAATTAAAATAATAGCTGATAAGGTATTAAGATAAAAACGGAGGAAAATATATAATTTAAACTATTAGAGAGGATGATTCTAACAATTCAAACTAGAATGATCTTTTAAAAAAAAGGGAAAGAAAGAAAAGGATTTCAACATGTCCGATAATAAGTGGACTTCAAGGACATTTAATGAATGATACTCTTCTTATTCAAAATAAGCTTTATACCTTCTAACACATTTCTTCTCATTTAATGATCACTTCAAAAATTTATTTTAAATTTTAAAATTTAATATAAACTTTTTAAATGAATACTATAAAAGGTTAACAAGAAAAAAAAACTATGATTAATTATATATATCATTAATTATTTACTGCAAAAATTAATTATTTTTTTGATAAATTTAGCTTATCAAATTTGGATAGCTTTAAAAAATTTCCAATTAAATAAAATTTTTTTACTTTTAATAAATGTAAATGAAATAAGTTAAATTTATTAATAATTCCATTAATTATAAAATAAATAAATGAATTAATTATTTCATTAAACAATAGATGAAAAATGGTAAATGAATGAATGAAAAGAATGAGAAATATTGGCTGTGATATGATTCATTCATTATATTAGTGACACTCAATTAAACCATTTCCTTCTATTCATTTTAAGAGGAAAATCAATGAAATAAAAGAAAAATTATGCAAATGAGGTATGAAGTAGCCAATGTCCAAAATGCTACTAACAATGACCACTTTTTCGCTTTTCATAATTCTTAACTATTGATTAGTTTTTTTAACATAACGAAATTAAAACGAAGAATTTTCTTGCAAATGAAACAATTCTATTCCACCACTATCCTAATGGCACCAACTGTTTTTGTGCCCCATTTTAAGAATGATTTGTTTTAAAAAACATAGTTGAATGTATGTCTGTTCGTCTGTCCATTTGTTTACTTGTTTATATATGTGTGCATACCTATATATACCTGTATATATAGAATGAATGAAACAAATAAGATATTATAAGTAATGAGATAAAAGATTTGAAAAAGTTCGACAATAGGATTACACTGTTAAAATGTCGTTCTTATATTATATATTATATTCTGTACTCCTTGTATGATAACGTTATTTTATTTCCATTTCAGAATTTTCGTTTTATCGTTTTACCTGAATAATTAAGTTATCCATTCACTATTTCATATCTCATTATTCTATCATATAATTAAACGATTTCTCTCTAACTAATGTCATTCGCTCGTTTACTAATTAAAAAAAAGTGACAAATTACATTTTTACAATGTATAAATTTATGAAATAAAAAGAGTAAAAGATGAAAAAAAAAGGATTAATTAATTAATTAATGATTGAAAGTATAATTATATTACTTTACATTTGCTTCTTAGCAAATGTAAATTTATAAATTTAATATTATTAAAAAAAACTTTTAAAATGAAAATTAATTTTTTTTTCTTTTTTAACTAATTACATAATATTTTAGGGACAAATTAAATTTAGAAATTTTTGCATAAATTTCAAAGAATTAAATATTTTGAGAAATTTTAATGTTTATACTCCAATTCTCTCTGAGTGTCCCCGGAACATTTTAAAGTTATGGTAGATATTGGAAGAGAACAGCATAGAAGGTAGAGGACAGGTGAGAGAACATGGATGAAATGCTATAGACATAATCATAATTTCATGACAAAAAAGCATTAGTGTTAAAGTATGGAATGATACGGATTGGGAAGGTCGTCATAAAAAACGAGGAAATGAGAAAAAAAGAGAAGAGAAAGAGAGAAAGAAAGAAAGAAAGAGAAGGTAAAAGAAGAGAGGCACGAGAATAATCATAAAACTATCACAAAATCACACAATGAATGAATTACGAAAAGAAAAACGGTTTAATTAAGGTATGCAAGGTTGAAAAAGAGCAATATAAGCGATTATCGCCATCATCACCAATTCTCTCTTCCTCCTCCTCACCTTCTCTCTCTCTCTCTCTTTTATTTTACCCTTCAAATTTCGACCGTTTTCAATGTTTAATTCATTTTGAGTCAAAATTTGATAAACAAAAAATTTAAGTGATAGCACAATTATTAATTATCTTTAAGATTATGCTAATTAATGAATGAAACAATTCATTATTATCATCAAATTGCAACTCATCGAAAATTTCAACTTCGAAAATTTACAAAGAGAAAAAGAGAAAAAAAATTAGGAAATTTCGTTAATTTTCAAGAAATAATTGAAACTGAAATTTAGCGAATTTTCAATTATTATCTTACTTATTAATATTTACTAATTACTTTGATTTTCAATTCATTTAGAATTATTAAAAACAAAGAGAAAAAAAAAAGAAAAACGAAATGATGCAAAGAGTAAATATTTTGTTATTAAAAACAATGAAATAATTTTAAAACTATCAAATTTTTTTGTATAAATGGAAACGAAAAAGACAAAACAATTTTTATTTGTTTATTTATTAATTAATTCTTATAGAATATTACAGGTAAAATGATATTAAAGATTAAGTATATGAAATATATAATCCTGCAAATTAACATTTTTTCCTTTTTAATATATATAATTCAACAATTACTTTAATTACATCATCCTTTTTTTGTTCAATTTTAATCCGGTTTTCCTTTCCGTCTCAATCTTTTCCTCTTCCATTTATTTAAGTTTTTATCATTTCTATGATTGATAAGCTATTTTAAAAAAATTTCATTTACTTCTATCAACAATTGATTGATATGATGAAATATTTGTTAATAATGGAAGGGAAAGAAACTTTCGAAATTTATGATTACGAAATGAAATGTTTTTCATCCCAAAAATCTCTTCATCCGTAATTTTAATTATGCAAATTGCGAATTTAAAAAAAAAAAAGTATAATTGCGCTAAAATTGAAATGATCACAAAAAATTTTGAATAAATAAAAAAATGCGATATGTCGGAAATTTTATTTGAAGAAATTTCTCTTTCACATTTTTAATTGTTTGTAAATAAAAATTTTTTTGATAAAGATATAAGAAGAAATAAACTTGATATGTTCCATCTCTTAAAGGTCATCAATATGATATTATAAAAATATCGTATGTGAAATTAATGATGAAGGATAGAGCGGAATAGTGATGTTTATTGTTTCCAAAAACAAACGATTCCGCCAAAATCAATGAATGATAACTATTCATTTTTGATCGGGTCAAGAGCTGTAAATTCTAAAGTGTCCAATTACTGTTTAAGCTACACATTTTCCGCAATAATACAACCCTTTCTTTTTTTTTTCTGTCATTACTTACCAATTTCAATGATAACAGCAACAATTAGTAACAATATTAATGATAGTAAATATAATAATCATAATTGATTGTACTTTAACAACAACAATAATATTATAATATAACAATAAAAGCAAAAATGATAATAGTAATAATAATAATGATAGCAATAATAACGATAAATAATCAATAATAAAAAATAAATAATAAATAATGAAAAATAAATAATAATAAATGATAAGAATATAATAATAGCAATAAATGATAAGAATATAATAATAAAGATAAGTGAATGCTGTTTTTTATCTCTTTGTTGTTTGTTTACTTCCTTCATTTTGTTACTATTTAATTTTCCATTTAGTTAATTATTTCAGCCAAATTAATTATCGGATATTTGTCGATTGCAGCTTATCGCATTTTTAGGAAAGCGTTGCCTTTTTTCATATTTAGATCCTTCTAGTGATAATGAAAACATCTGGACGAATTGGATTAAGAAAAGAGAATGAATGCACAATTGACATTTTTACGATATGATCGCTTCAATAAAACAATACCATTAGTTGACAGGATAAGTTGTGACAATGATAGACTAAATTCTGCGAAACATGCAAAATATCAGCATTTTTTACGACATTAACTGATATTATCGATATTTGACGGAAAGGTGAAAAAGAGATTTTGAATGATCATCTATCTCATGATAGGCCCTATTTGGGACATCTAAAGTGATGTGATTTGTGTAAATGGACGATAGAAATTTATATCATGAAACAATATTGCTTGGCTTATTTTTAATTTAACTTTCATTCTTCTCTTCATGAACTGTTCCTTTTTTTCAATAAAGCTGTCAGATAGGAAATGGAGGAAATGAAAGATTGCGCGCATAGCAAAATATTGCAATGTAATGAATGAATGATACGTAATGAGGAAAAATTTCTGTGAAAAAAAGTGAAAAAAAGTTGAAATGTTGAAAATAAAAAAAAGGGTTGAAGAATTTAAAAAGAGAAAGAATGAACAGGTGATTGCATACTATACCTGTTGAAGAAAGACGATTTCGAGTCGGCTAGTACACGGAGCACAAAAATCACAAATGAAAAAGACAAAGGTGAGTTTAATGTGACTCGCGGCAATGGGAGGGGTAATCGGGAAGTAGAAAAGAGAAGGATGGAAGAGGGCGAGGGAGTGGAATAGTTGAATCGGATCAGGTCGGGTTAGACTGGGTTAGGTTGGTTAGATGGATGGATGGATGAATGGAATGAATGTGGGGTCAGGGAGACGAAAAGAGGTTGCGATGAGTTTCGTAATGAGAAAACTTGAAATGAACGATAGCTAGTGACAATTACCGTAAAACATGGAACATATATTCTTTTCTACCTGTTAAAGGTTGTCTAGCGTGATATTATAGTTTTTGAATGAAATTGTACTAGTTGAATTTTTGTCAAGGAATTTTCGACTAAATATAATTTAAGAGATGAAGAAATCTTCTGTTTGCTAATCTTAAATTGAACAAATTAAGAGGGGGAAAAAGAGGAAAATTAGCTATATTACCTTTCGTTCTGTTTACCCAATTATTGGCTGGTATTTTCCAATCTCTGCTTATATTTGACATACAGTTTATAAAGGTAGCAAAAAAAAGAGGAAGAAAAGTTTTCCATATCATTAAAACATCATAGTAAAAAAAATTGCTAACAAATTATAAATTTCTATTTTAGAAAATTTTACGAAATTTAGATTATTTTCCAATAACAACAATAATAATAATACTAACCATAACACTAATAATTAATAATAATAATATTAATTAATTAATTAATTAATTGATAATAATAATTAATAATTAATAATAACAATAATAAATAATAACATTAATAATAATAAGAGGAAGAAGTAACAATAACAATAATAATAATAATAATGATAATAACATATGAGATGTTGAAGGAAAACAAAAAGTGAATATAAAGATAACGTTGAAAAGGTATAATTAATTAAACAAATAATAATGAACAATGGAAATTTTGAAGAATTTAATGAATGGTCATTCACCCATTACCAGCTTTTCCGCTTTTTCCTCCTTCTCCTCTTACCCCGCCCCGTTCAAAATTAACGGAAATTGAAAAAGATATTCGCAGAAATCTGTTGCCTCTCTCTATTATTTTTAAATACATATATACATATATGTGTATCGAGTCAGTCTGTCTGCATGAATGCGTATGTGTATTGATATATTATAAGCCAAAGATTGGATCGTTGAAAGTGAAATAAATGATTGGTCATCCAATAGAAGGATAAAAAAGATGAAAATAGCTGATGTGATACGGGGATGAATTGAACTAGGCTCTAGGCATCTTTAATAGCATCTCTTTAAGGCCTATTGATACTTCACTTACATTATGATGGTAATCCTTTCAATCTTCATCCATACACAATCCATGAATTGTTCGTTGTGTAAGTCCAAAGAATTAATTTATAATCGCTTTCTAAATCATTTATTTTTTGAAATGAATAAAAATGAATGGAAAAGAAATAGAGAAAAGAAAGAATTAAAGATGTCTTTAAATTTTATTCAACATAAAAAGATTTGCGTGTAATTTCCCTCCCCTTTAAGGCTTCTTCTATGGTTCGCCTAAGTTTTAAATCCGTTGGGAATCAAGGATTGAGGCCCGAAAAGCAAGCTTTAAGTGAGGAGTATATGCAATTTACGCTAGACTATCATCCAAATTTCACTTATATTCGTCATTGTTCCTATTTCACAATTCGCATGCCTAAACTTTCAATAATGAATCTATTAAGTTGGCAAAATGAAGTGTATATAAAAATATGATCAAAATGTGTTTTCATTTATTTAAATTGTCAATATTAAATTGCATCCAATAAATTCAATCAATTAATCAATTAATGTAATTAAATTAAGAACAAAAAAGTTTGTTATAAAAATTTTAAAACTTCAAAAAATGAGATAAATGAAGTTTTGAGAAAGTTAAAAATAAGTGTTAAAAATGGCAGATTAGAAAGAAAATGACGAAATATCAGGTAAAGTATAAGAAAGTTTTCAATGTTATGATACAAAAGGAAGGAGAAAAAGAGCGATAGGAGAAAATGATGAAAATAATAATAATCAAAAAAATAGAATAGATTGTCGTAATTTTCAAAGAGAAAATCGAAATTTAAAAAAATTTCAAATAATTGATTTTTTTTAAATTTCATATCATTTAAAAGGTAATTAAGTTTAAAATATATTAAATGTAATTGCAAGTTTCACTTATCCAATCAATAATAAATCGTTTCAAATTGTAATGTCTATTTCAACGTTTGCAGAAAATGTATCATTCATTGGAACGTTTTGCTTTTTTTACTTTTTCTATTTTCATTTTCTAACAATTTTAATAAAAGTTTTTTCGTTTTTTAAATGGGATGAAAAGATGATGATGAAAAGGTAATTTAAAATTTAAATTCCACAATTAACCATTTTAAAGTTGAACAAGAAAATATATTACGAAGAAAAATTTAACCTTTCAAAAAGTTGAAATAACAATAAATCAAAGTTGCTTTTTTTTCGTTTTATTTACTTTTATTTTTCTGTTAGAGAAAATGTAAGTTGTTGAAAAGCGAAAAAATATTTTAAAATTACTATAAACGTCGAAATTAGATCGATCATCAATTTCTTACAAATAATTTAGCAAAATATTTCCTTAAAGAAAGCAATTGGTTTTGTTGTAAAAAAAGAAAAAGGCATTTATTATATCGAAATAATCATATCAAAATGATAAATTTGTAATCATTCCAAAGATCGAAAATAATATCATTAATAGAATAAAGAGGAAAACATGAAGTAAAACAAATCAATTTAACGACATTTTTTTCATCCATCTATAATAGAATTCATCTTTTAAAATGGAATTTCATCAATTTAAATTTTCATCACATCCATGAATTGATACGATACGATACGATACGATACGAGAAAGAGAGAGAGAGAGAGAGAGAGAGAGAGAGAGAGGGAGAGAGAGAAATGTGAAAAATGCATAAAAATACATATATCTATCTATATAAAGTGTAATTTTGACTTGAACAGATGTCTTTATTTGTTTCCAATTATGACACTAATTAGTACCATTAAAGGAAATCTTTTACGATTTTAACTTTTAATCTTTCATCTTTAAAACAATAGAGGAAAAAATTTTTTTTTTGAAAATTCAATTTATTACATTGTATTTATTAACAATAAATACACATTATTGATGATAATCAATTTATCAAGACAATTAAAATAACATTTAGAAATAAATATTTAATTTATTTCTAATTTCGTAATTTATTGAATGAAATGAAAATTTCGAAGTTTTAAATTAATTAAATGTATTAATTAAATTATTCTTATAGAGTTGATTGATGCTTCTCATTAGAATTTAAAATTTATTTCAAATATAAAATGTGCTACGATATATATTTACAGCAATATCAATATTCTGCTTTTAATTATAAATATTCTGTAATGATTAATTATCATAATTATTATTTGTTATCATATCATTATATTTATATAATATTAGTCATTGTTACAATAAATCTAATATGTCTAACTAACTTTTTGCTTTCATAAAATAAGATTAAATTTAATCGAATGGAATTTAAATTGAGGATTGTTGTTGAAAATTCAAATAATAACAACAATGTAAAAAGAAGGAAATTATCAAACGTTAAAATAATGCTTAAAAGATTGATTATTATTGTTATTATTACCTATAATTCCTCCATTATATTCCATTTATCCTTTTCCTCACCTTCTCACATATCATAACCTTCTCTTCACCACAATCTTCCCTCCTCCTGCAATGTAGGATAAAGAGTTTTGTGAAACCAAAATGAAATAAAACATTAATGATGATAATAATGAGGATTATGATGATGGGTATGATGAGGATAGTGAGGATCGTGACAATGACCATAATGGTGATGATAATGACCGCAAGGAATTACCATGCAATAATAATATCGGTACCCTTTCGAATCTCTCTTTTCTTTTCGTAACCTTCCTCTTTTTCTACCTCTTCCATTTTATATGAAATTATTTATTCTTTGTCCACTCCGATTTATAACCCTTCTGCCCTTCATCAGCTCTCTAAACCATTTTTCTCAAATTTGATTACTTTCATGGTAAAAAATTTTCAAAAAAAGCAATATATGCTCATTTGGCATTTACAGGAATGATGCCGTAGATAATATCGGATTGCTTTCCGGAATGTTGTTATTTGTTTCAAACGTTTCTAAGTAATTGTTATATACCATTTCACAGCATGACTAATATGTGAAATTTGTAAAATTGAAATTTAATGAAATTCAAAAAATTTAGTCAATATGAGAAGTTTAAAAAAATTGGTAAAATAAAAATTACTAACACATCAAAATTATTTCTAACTTTTTGCATTATCACTTGAAGGTAAGAATGAAGATAGCAGTGATATGTTTTGTTGTGATCTTCAAAAATAAACAAAGTTCAACTTCAATAATATATACTTGAGAAGATGATAAATATATCCGGATAGGTCAGGAAGAAAAAAAAGAGAAGTAGAATGCATTGGAAACATGGAAGAACGAATATTTAGAATATGAATCAATGAGAAAGACCGGAAATCAATTACATTTGATGAATCAACAAGCCCTTGGTATATATAGAATAATCAAACATGCGTCACTGACATATATACTTTTAATGATAACATTCTCATCATTTTCAACTTTGACAAAACTTCGAATTTTTAAAATCAATAAATGTGAAAGAATAATTTTATATTTTATGCAAAAAATAGATGCTCAAGAATTTCAAATATATTATTTAGTATTCATCATTTGATTGATATATAATTTAATTCTATTATCTTTTATACAATAATCAAAAATTGTAAAGATAATCTATAATTGTTAAAGATATCGTTAATCCTTAATCTGATACAATTATATAAACATGCTCTATGATAAATGCTATTTGAGAAATGATATAAAAGTATTTATCTTATGAATACTATCTGATAAATGTTACCTGAGAGAAATTATCAGTATTTACTGTTAATTAATTAACTCTTATTTACAAATAATAATTTTAATAAACTTGGAAGAAAAATAATTTTGAAAGTTTGAACAAAAGATAAAGTTGCAATTAATTCTAATGATGAAATCGCATTGGAAGATGTTTGATACGATTGTAAAATATTAATAGGAAATGTATACACAAACGATTCCGTTTCGATTGTTAAGTCAAAATTATCCTCTCCTTTACATTCTTCTTTTCCCGATCCCTTGCTTATCTCCCCGCTTCTTACATTACTCCCGGTATCATCCTTTTATTCCTCTCCTCTATCATTTTCTACCTACCTTTTATTTTCATTTTTTGAATAAATTCAAACAAACTATAAAATGATCCCAAAATGTATATATTTGATTAGCTGAAGTTAGCAATCACAGAACGAGATACTGCAATACTTTGTTTTATCTAACTTCGTGAGTATAAACCACATAATCTCAATGACATGGTCACCACCACAACCATCACCACCACAACCATCACCACCACAACCACCATAACCACCACCACCATAACCACCACCATCATAACTACCACCATCATAACCACCACATCATCACCACCACACCACAATCA